>CACVKI010140002.1:0-29072 GCA_902732785.1 Trichogramma evanescens | reverse complement strand
TATCATGTACTATAACATACCAAAAGCGCGTCAAGATCGGTGACATACGTGCGGACGAAAATTTAAAAAAGTATTATTTTGACCCATATATATTCGACGCGTAGATACCTATACCACACGACATCGTGTCTCTCTCTCTCGGTCCACGCACACATTTACGCGCATCCGATGTTTGTATAGATATGCAGGAGGTTTGCCGGTTGCTGCACGCCACTGTCACGCGTATATAGCTACACGCTAATCGAATCCTACGCCATATCGCGACGCTACAATATACCTTCGGGCGAACATATATACACACACGCACACGTGTATCGGCTTCGATTAAAAGCTATCGAGTTTATATTATATGCACTTGAGGACATGCGCGAAACCCGATCGTTAATATATTATTGCCTCGACTCGTATAGAGCCAACAGTACTACGTTAAAGGACGCGCAACGATTTTTTTTTTTCATCTAGTTTTATTTCGCCCGCGCTCGCGTATATGCCAAACCTGCGTCATACATCTAGGTGGTAAAGTTTTTTTTGCCGTAGTTCGCGCGCGCCCAGGCGTCGTCGCGCGATTGGATTCCGCGTAAATTTTCTATTTCGTCAAAGTTTGTGCGCGTACACGGGAGAAACTTTGCATACGCATACATTTAGGCGAAAACAAAGTTTTAAAATCGCAAATCGCGTATATGCGCGCTGGCAAAGTTTATGCCCCTTTTTTCATCGAGCTGACTAATAAACTACGCTACACGTACCATCGAACGTAACAGTTCGACCGACGGGGGCGGCGGTGCGTGGGCGTGAAAATTCTCGACTTTCAATTTCCCCCCGATCTATACTGAAAATACAGTGTAACCGGAGTGATGTAAAGCAATGCATATGCGTGTTCACAGGTGGAGGCATCTCGATGACGGACGCCTCGGGCAAGCCGTACGTGGGCGGCGGCAGATCGCAGCACGGCAACGGATCGATGGCGAGCGTCGCCACCTCGGGCATAAGCGTCGTGTCGAGCGTCGGCTCGCCCCTGCGCAGCTCCCTCAAGAAGCCCAAGCCCCTCGGCATACAGAATCCGGGCTTCTCCTCCACCTCGCCCCAGCTGCAGCGCAACGGCTCCCAGAAGAAGGTGCGAATACAGACGCACTCCACGGAGGTATGATATATCGGTCCGAGTCCGCGTTACGCGCGACGCGGACTCCGGCGGGCCCCCAGCGATCATCATGGCAACAACGGCAGCACGAGGAACGGCGCCAGCAGCAGCAGCAGCAGCAGCCACGGCTCCCAGCAACAGCAGCATCATCATCAGGCCAACAATAATCATTACGCGGACCAGAGCGAGGCTCGCGTTGTTATTGCGACGGCCGATGATAAAGCACGCGACGAGCAGCAGCAGCAGCAGCAGCAGAAGTCGTAAACTCGTTATTCGTTATTGTTATGTAAACGCAACCCGTTTGTCGTACCATTACATGCGCTTTGAGAATTTGTACATATTCACTATTATTACTGTATGCGATATGCCGATAGATATTTGTAAAAAAAAAGAAGAAGAAAATCAATCAGTCATTGTATTACGATGCGTCGATTTTAAATGTTGTTGTATAAAACTATATAAAGCACTAAAGTTTTTATTGTCGCGCGTTGATTTTTAAATAATATATATTATTATTATTATTATTATTATCATTATTTTTATGCTTATTATGATTATTATTATAATTATTATGAATTTAAAAGTAAGTCTAGCAAACGTGAGAGCGATGGGTGATATTAGTCAATTTCTGTCCACTTTATTCCGGCAAAATAATAGCAGTTGTTGTTAAATTTTGTTAAAACCTTTATCTAAAGCTTACTTTTATAAATATTTATTAGATTTATTTATTAACAAGTTACACACGTCATGTGCAATTGCGAGGATCCGATGAAGAACGATAGGGCTGTACATAGTGACACGATATGCTTGCGCACATTGAGAGAGTAACAAATTGAAGCAAATCATTTCGTATGGTGTGATTCATATTTTAGTATAATATATTGTACGTTATTAACTATTTGTGCATATGTAACTGTACATTATGAAAGATATTATGTATTATATGCCGGCCCTAACAGTACTATAGCTTCTATTAATACGCTCAAGTGCTTTAAACTATTGTCAATCAAAATTTGGATTATGTATACGTGATATTGTTCCATATAAACAATGAGCTATAATAGTCACAACATTTAAAGCACAACATTTATAATGAAAGTGATCCGAGAGAGATCAACTTTTAATTTCGAATTGACTATAGAATTATAATGAAACTATTTTGTTGACTTTATACACATTCGAATATAAGATAATTATTAAAAGTAATTGAAACGATAAAACTTTTTAAACGCAATTATGTGATATGTATTTGAAATCTTAACTCCATTGAAAAATTATGATATTATACGTATCCTGGTAGAAATTTATGGTATATAATAAATTGTTGCTTAATTATAAATATTTAACAATACGTTATTACTCACTTATGCTCTCATTGAACTTCCCATTGAAACTATTGCATACTTCAATGCGTCTTCGTAGAAACTAATTTGATTCGTTATGAATTTTTAATCGTCACTGTAAAATATGCAGAAAGAAGCTAGAGAAAAATACATGTTTGCATGTAAAATTCAGTTATTACGTGAACAATTTGTATGATATGTGTTATGATTCTTACGATTATAACGGATCCGTCCAGCCCCTTCGACGAGGCAACTTATTGTCACATAACGCAAGAAATCCATACTTACATATTTTGCTTTTTTTATATTATAAAACATTTTACAGCAACCCAAATATGGTTCATAAGTAACACTTACAATCACCAACTGTTGTACAATTAATAATCAAATGTCGATCCCTCGTAACAGTGATCCGTCCAAACATACTCGTTTTAATTTTTTTCCATTTTTGCGTCTTATTGTCAAAATACAATTGTACTGCGATATTTTCATGCTTACATATAACTTTATATATTTTTTAATAAAAATATTACGGTTGAGCTCGATAGGGAATGATTGTAATTTCGTTAGGCTTTAGTTCAAACTGTAATTGACGAAAAACCAAAACTACTGAGCTAATGATTAACTTTTAGTTATTTATGAAAAGATGGTATTTGAAGAATATACATTACATATATATTAGACGTAAGGTAAAGTGAGCGTAAAATTTGTAATTATCGCGTGTGCGGCTGTGCACACGAAATCAGAGGGTGAATTTCCATTTTGTAGTTACTTTAATGTAAATGAATCTTATGTCGTTGATTGGTTCTGATAATAAAATTTCAAATCCAACGACGGAATAATAAAATATCTATAAAACTGTGAATATCAAGTACTCTTTGTATTCTATTTTTACCTATTCTAACTACGAAGAAGGTGATAAAATAAATAATAGACAAGAAAGTTTTGTAACAAAATAAATGTTTCTTTTATTAACAATGAATGAACTTGAACAATTTAATCAAGTCGATGAGAATCTTCGACCACTCAAACCGGTGATGTTCAAATTACATAAAATAAAACAAATTCAATGATAACAATAAAACCGACAACAATAACATTTTCTCACTCTGCTAGTCTTAAAATTACTTTCATTTCCTGATTATTTTTGCTTGCTCGCAAAAAATACCGAATGAGTAAGTACCAACGTGTCCGTTTGCCATTGTATCAGAGCTCCTCGCTAGTAGGAGCTCAGTACAAAAAACATTTTTATATTTCCTTACTTTTCTATCCTACACAGTGCAATTATCAATCGAACTTCAATTATCGTCTCGCTTCTAATTGTCATTCATTGCGAATAACTCAAGACCAATATATTTATTTACATAGGAAGTAAACAGAAAACGAGCAAGAGAAAAAGCATCGAATTTCCGAAGGATGGAATGGGTACAGGGATTACATTTATTTGAGGTCAGACCACTGAAACTGCAGCGAGTACTGGCAACCCTCGTGCTGGCTTCTTTCTTATTATTGTGGCGTTTCGTTTTTGTTTTCATTGTAAAACGATTTGCTTCGGCGAAGCTTTTGCATTGGCTTCCTGTGCGTAATCAACGATTTATATAGCCTCAAGGCAATAAGAGGCGAGAGAGAGCAGCCTTGTATATTTACTTCTCCGCGAACCAGCATTATGTACAAATAACAGTTAAAAGCATTTGGATCCGAGACGATAATGGAAAACTACTCTTTACATTTTTTTTCACAATACATGCGCTACGTTGTAGATTATTATTACATCAAATGATGAATTTTGTTTTGCTCCAAAATTTTTTTAACCTACGCATATAATCGAAGATTTGAAATGAGAATTTAATGTATTTGCACCACGTACCCGAATCCGTGGCACAAACGAATCCTTTCGATCGTCTTACTTTATTTTTTATTATTATTTTTTACTTTATTTTTTTCATTTTTTTTACAAAATTACGCATAGAAAAAATAAAACGTTTTTATATAAAAAAAGTTAGTAAAAAAAATTTATACCGAAAAACGTATAGTAGAGTATTTACAGCGTAGCTTACTTTTTACATCGTCTGCGCTCGTTCAACGTATATGTGTTAAGAAATTTTTAATCAAAAGATAGGACCTCGTCGTTTCGGCGCGCTCGATATAAGCTCGCGTCGCTTCCACACAGTGGGCTGCGTCGTTGACGACGTCGAAGTACTCGTCGAACTACCACCTGTCGTGCCGCTCAGTTGAGAGGCACCACTGTGGTGAGAGCTAGCACTCCCACTGCCGCTCTTTTGGCTGTGAGGATGCAACACGGAGCTCAATCTCGAGCCCATAAGCGACATCGACGGCAAGTGACTGCTGCTGGTTTTGCTGAGAGTCTCGGCATCAGGTATGTGGCGCGTTTGATGCCTCGAGTCGGTGTAACGGCGCTTCGTGTACTTTTTGTGATCGAGCACGTTCGACGTCGAGGACGACGGCTTGATGGAACTCGAACTAATACTCGAACGACTGCTCGAGCTTGGCAGTTCTCCACAGTTGAGGCTCATCATGCGCTCAATATCCTCAGTTTTAGATCTGTACAAAAATTGGTGAACGATTATTTTTGCTTGCGTGATTAGTAAATTGAAGTATTATGAAATTCGCGTCTGACCACATGCTGATTTGAACTACTTAAAAACATCCCCAACTTTATCGTTCGATATTTGATGTCTTCTCGTTATATTTAATTGGTCAGCTATTCCATTACATCATAGAAGCCGCGCGTATAATGTAATAATAAAACTCACCTCATAACGGCACCGCCGATATTGGTTATGCTCGGCGTATAAGCCGGCGTGCGGGTCGAAGTAACGCCGCCGGACATGTAAGATGAGCCGAGGCTCGCTTGCTGCGGTTTATGGGCACTTGGCTGCGGGCGCTGATGATACGCGTCCAACATGGATGATCTCTGGATCTGCTTGAGCTCGCTCGATGTCGTAAACGAGACCCTCTGCAACGACGCCTGCTGCTGCTCCGGATTTTGTTGTCGAGGCGAAACGACCGAGTCAGGGCTAGCCGGCGGAGAACAGCTGCTCGTGGCCCAGGACGGTGAACTCGGCGCTTGTTCGACCGTATTGGAAGACGATCCGACGGCACTGTCGCTGCCTCCGGAATATTTTGTCGGCGACGCGGGATCATCTCCGCTCGTTGCTCTCTGCCTCTGTCGTCTCGGAGGTGCATTAGGCGAGGCGCTTTTTACCACATTGTTCGTTGTGTCCTCTATGTAAGGTATGTCGGGGTCGTCGAGATTGAGGGTCAAGGCTCCGGTCATCGGTATCGTCAGACTGGCCGTGATGACGGAGCCACTCTTGGACTTCCTGGAATCGGCGAGAGTCGACGTTGGATGATCTTCGAGGCTCGAGACGCTGTCGATACTGTTGCTGCGTCCGGTCGATGAGTCTCCGACGACCAGTCCGCCGTCTTTCCGACGGCCGCTCGGACGCTTGTTCGAGCGTCGCGGCTGTCGGGGACTGACGATATCGCCGCCCGTTCCACCTGCCTCGTGCAAGCACTCCTGGCGCGAGTAGAGGCGCCGCTGACTCGTGCTACTTGTGCCGCTGCTGCTAGACACGGCTGTGGCGGGGGCCGTCAGGGCAGTCGGCGACGTCGGCGACGTTGGCGAGCTCGTCTCGTCTACCGAATAGTTTTCTGTCTCGCTACAGCACAACTCAGGATCGTCTTGGCATTGTCTAAAAAATCGAGTGAGAAAAGACGGTTACGATTCGGTTGAACGAACATTTACATTGAACTCGAGCGAGAAGGTGACGAAACTTACTCGTCGGCGCGCCTAGACAGGACGGCATCCAGCTCGGCCGGATGACTATCCATCATGTGCAAGTAGAGCTCGTCGACCAAAGCCGCCGGTACGATGAAGAGAGTGGACACGTGCTCGAGCAGTGCCCGAACGACGTTGATCACGTCGATGCGCTCCTCGGCACGCTCGGCCGAGAGCTCGGTGCGCGCGTGGCCGGCCTTCACGCAGTGCAGTATGTTGGGCGCGAATACCTGTAGGCGGATCCAAATCAAGGTATAAAAACTCGTGTATTTTCGTCGGACAAATAAGAATCCAAATGATTTGTAAATCTTATATTATGCGTGGAAACGCGAGAGTAAGAAGATAGATAACGAAGCTCGTGAGAGCTTTCTAGTTGAACGACTTAAAGCTATCTTTCTGCCACTCGTGCGTGCGCCAGGCATCATCGACGCGTGACACATCATAAGAAGTACGCATGTATATCATGAGCATCAAAAAAGAAAAAAGGACCAGATGAAATTCCCACGCGCTAACACTTCAAGATTCGCAATCCCTCGTGGACCGATTCTCGCACACTCGTAAACGTCCGATAAAATTTCACTCGCCCACTCTCACTAATTTTTTTTCTCTTCGATCATATAAATCGACGCTACTTGATTCAAACGCATTCGATTCGATGATTTTTCAGTCTCTTTTTCTTTTTTCTTTTCGTTCTGTTACGAGAAATAATACTTGACTTACGGTAGCAAGATTGGTCTTGTCCATCTTGTTGCCGATCAACTCGCCACGATCATCGCTGTTGGCCGCGACCTCGCTGAGAAAGTTCAACAAAGCGTACAGAGTCTCGCGATTTGGCGTCGGCAACAGCTGCACCAAGTGCTGCAGCGCTTCGTGCTGTAGTCGTCTGTTCCGAATTTCTATAATACGTACACGAAGAAAAGGAGAGATACAGATATAGGCGTTGGGGAAAATCATAATACAATACAAATTGGATGATTCATTTTTCGAGCTATAAAATTTATAAATCATGGACTCATTTTCTACACGTGCGAACAATCAACGTTCACCGCCTCTGCCATTTATATCCGTATTTCTTTTTTATTATTATTACATAAAATCTGCAGTTGAGAAGTACTGTATTCTAAATATACGTATAGAAAAGAGGAGAGAGAGATCTCGGAGATTCTCATAACCGAACGAGTCGTAAGTTCAGTGGGTCGGAAAATAAATTGCAAAAAAATGTTGAGATTTTCAATCTGGCAGCGCGTGCGCGAACGATTTTCCAGCTCGGCGAGTATATAACACTCGCACACGCGTGGCTAAGACGAAACACAGCTAGCGCGGAATATTATACGTGTTACTCGATGGAGCGAGGAATTCGAGCGCGGAAAAAAGCCATGGACATATTACTGGCGCGTTGACGCTCGAGGAATGTGTGTGCCTCGTGCTCGAACGTATTGCACGTATATAAATATTGTACACGCACGTAGACACACAACCACACACACAAATACGCACACTGCACACGTGAGCGTGTGTTATAATAGCGCGTTGGGAGCGAAGAGTCTTGAGAATTGTCTATTAATACACGACGAGCGGCTATTAAAGCGGCCGGTCCTGACGTATGAACGCGCGCGAGCGCTTAAAGGAGGTATACCGCGCGTCGCGCATAAACATATTCTATATCTAGATAAAAGGTTGCTGAACCGAGACAAGCCCACCAGACTATATATACCTACATCGCGATGTATATATGTTGCAAGGCACTTTTCGCACGCGTACTTTAATAAACATACGTAATCGATTATCAGCTGCTGTATTTTTTTTCTCGCTACGTCACCGCAGCACCGAATCAGCTATTTCTATCAGCTGAATCAGATGAAATTTTTAAACCCGCGAGCGAAAATTTATGGATGTCGTCAGCGATAAAAATTCGATAGATTCTAAAAATTATGTCATCTATGAGAGAGCTCGTAAATGTGCCAAAATAAAATAAAATAAAAACAAACGCGTTACTTTTATACTGACTCTGGGTGTGAACGAAGGCTTGATAGAGATCTCGGCAGAGCAGCGCGTCGGGCAGATCGCGAAAGTACTCCTTGAGGAGGGCCGCGACGTCGTGCGGACACTGGTCGGCGCCGATCTTCGTCTCCCGGCCGCAGTCCCAGTCCTCGCGCAGCTGACGCACTCGTTTCTTCGACGGCGAGACGCGAAAGATGCCGAGCATGTGCAGGCCCGTGAGCTCGAGGTGCTTGATGCACTGGCGCACGATGTTGGGCACGACCTCGCAGTCCGACAGGTGTCCGTCGCCGAGCTCGAGCAGCACCCCGGAGTCGCTTCCGGTCAGTGCCGCGCTGCCCGTCGTCGTGCCCGTCTTCGATGACAGGGACTCCCACGAGCCGCCCTGTTGAGGAAAAAAGAAGAAAATTCTACATGAGTATATGATTTCTGAACTGCAACAGAAGTCGGATTCGGCGAGTAGTGCGAGGCACTGAATTTAGCTCTACTATAATGTGTATACGTAACGCAAGAGCTCTCGACGTTAGAGCCGAAATGCGTCAAACTTGCGAGCCGTTTAATTGTCACGCCGATATATTTATAAGCGTTCAAGGCAGACCTTTTTTCCGAGAAATCGTATTTGGATCGAGAGCTTGTTGATTGTTTTTGAATTTCGCGTTCAATTCGATAAAAGCACGACTTGCAATCTATATAGACGTGTCCCCTTGCACGCTTTGGGGCTTTGAGAATATTAAATGCGTGAAGCCAAGAAACTTGCAACTTTTGACCGCGCATCTTCTTTTCGTTTATTCCATTCGAAAATAGACTCGTTTCACGATAATATTGCATTATCAAATATCAATCGATCGATTTGACGGTACAGCACCCAGGTATTGAAAAAAAATGAAAACATTGGCACAATATAAATGAGTTTTTTAACCTTTAAAAGACAAAATATAAAACAACGTGCCAAAATATGCAACGGAGGAAGTGTCGAGTTCGAAAAAATAAGTTATTTGATACATTATAACTACGATCGAGTTGGCCTCGTTCGCGTACGCTCGTCATAGGTGGCCTCAAGCGCGTTCGTTACATTTTTGTAATAGAACAGAAGTTAATATTAGGGATATCGTTTGAGACGACGCTTGCCTCGAGAAACTTTTTTCTCTTTCACTTCCTAAATGTTAAAAGAGATCGTTCGAGCCGGTTTATGCTGTACCGGAAGCCGAGACTTGAGAAGTTAAATCCGATTCCGTGTATCACCAACGCAAGAGCGTCGTACAATACAGTAAACCAAATAGTCTTGAACTAGTGACCCCCGAGCTTCTCGATGTACACGCTCGTTCGTTATGCAATTGCGAGAAAAAGTGAAAAACAACGCGTTCTCCCTGACCGCGATAAAAATCGGAGAAATTATTAAACCCTAAACGTAATCTCGTCGACCTGAAAAAAATGTATTTAACCCGGGCAAATCTTTCTTTTTTTTTCGCGGTAAGCGCGCGTACACGTGTCGGTGTTGTTGTTTACAAAAAAGAAGCATGTCAAAAGATATAGAAAAGAAGATTACACAGCGTGAATGAATAGTACCTATAGTTTTTTGCTCACCTCGTCGGTTTTAGCCGAGGTGCTGGTCGTCGATTCGAACAGACTGGTGAAGCTGGCTCGGCTACCGAGTCGACTGGCGTGGCCGAGGGCACTGTCGTAGCCCATTTCTCCAGAACCTGTACTGCCGACTCGTGCCATTCTGTCGTTTTCCAGACACTGGGCAAGTGGTAAACCGAATACCAAGCCAGTGCCGATCGCATCTGTAAAAACAGAATTTTACGGTGAAAAAAAAAAATATCAAAATAATCCTTACTTCGAGTGTCATTTGATGTTGTTTTCGAGTCATATGCGATATAATTTCAAAGGTGCATGCGTCGAAAAGCGAAGGTCATATGACTGAAACCTACTCTTTGTAAAGATTAACTGAACCAAAAGCATCCCGCAGATGTCTCTCGGTCTTTCTCTGCGAAGCATAGAAATGCATACGCACTACGCGATCTATAATCGTCGTCGAAAACGTCCGCTGATGCTGTTGCTACTTTTCCACGTTCGGCCGAACCGAATTTTCGCTTGCGTTGATATATATTGTCAAGATATATTTTATCTGTGACTTGACCCTGTATTACAGACTCGAGCCACGTCGCCTAGAGCGAATTATTTTTCAGCCTCTTTATACCGACTATTGTGTAAGTGATTAATTCCTAGATATTCCTAGTCGATTTTCTGTGGCTGCAATTAATTCCCGAAAGCCGTGTGAGTAGCAAAAATAGTCAACTGCAGTTGCAAGCCACCGCGCGTGTATAATAGTCTCGATTTTATAGAGGTCGATTTCGCGCGGCGCCCGACGACCACCAGTCAAACAAAATCCAAAAGTGCTTTGCCCTTATATCGTTAAAGCTCGTTATGTTCCATTTGTAAACAAACACCATTTTATATCGACACATTGACTCGAGCATCTGAAATTGGAATTATGCGTGTCATTTATTGAAACGGCGATGTGTTTTTTACAACGCAACCCTTTCGACGTCATTTCGATCAACTCACGCCGTTTTTTTTTGAGTTCATCTCATTTACGAATAGCTAAACTTGTATATTACTCGAATTCAATGTTTTATTCGTAAACTTAAGCTGTCTCCAAGCCGCATATACATTTTCAACACTTTATTTATATTTATATATTACGATGTTATTGTGATGTTGTGTCTATTAACCCATGATCACTACTTGGCATCGAGTCAGACGACGTTTACTACTATATTTTAGCCTAGATATATTTTTTTTTCATCTCATTCATAGATCCCAAGCAGTTTTCATTAATGCGACGAGAAAGTCGATGGGGGAGATGCGGCAAAATTACATTTTTCATCCGATTACAAAAGGCAGCGAAGAGAAAAGATGCGTTGACGTAGCTTAGATATATATAACATAAATAAGAGTGCGTTGAGGGAGAGAAAGTCTTATGTAATAACAATATAAAGGAGCGAAAGAAAGGAGAGCATTACTCACCCTTGTCTTTATCTTCCTTGCCCTTGTTGTCGAAGAGGCTTGTGGTCAGGGCTTTGCGCTTGAGCAAATAGGCTCGTCTCTTGGGCTTGGAACTGCTCGAGCCGCCGCTCAACGATTCTGCAAACAACGCCAGCGGGCAACGTATTATTATACAGCGCATCCCATGAAAATATCATGAAAATTTTTTTCTTTTCCTTTTTTTGTATTTCTCGCGCTCATTTCATCGCACACATTGCGAATATTTTGCACGCAGTGTGTACACACATGTGTACAACATGTGCGAATATACATGGGTGTGTGCGTACGCGAGCGCGTAAGTATTCTTCTCAAAGGTAGTCGCGTGCGTAAATGAAAAACTTGACCCACATATGCCGTGCGCAAAATATAACAGAGAGAGAGAGAGCGAGCGAGAGAGTGAACGAGAGAAAAAGAGAGAGAGAGAGAGGGAGGGAGAAAACGACGGAGAGCTTGCCCGAGCTTCGCATATTTATTAATCGTCTTCTCTTTATCTCTCTCATTCGACTGCGGTGTATGCCGTGCGCACGGCGGAACATATATAGGCTTACGCGCGCGCGGCTGCATACACAGGAATGCACCGTAACAGCACGATCTCACTCGCGCCTCGCTGCGCAAGAGCTTTATATATAAATGAAATTCCGTATAATACGTACAGACACGCACACAGACACACATACGCGAATATGCGCGAGTCTATATTTATGTACATAAGAGGCTATTTTCGTACAACTCAAGAGGCTATAATATTCACGAGAAGCCGAGCAAGTGTGCGAATAAGTGTATACATCTCTCTTTCACTCTTTCTCCTTGTCTCTCTCTCTCTCTCTCTCTCTCTCTCTCTTTCTCTCGGGCGCTCTTCCCGAAGATACTTTCGACTTTTCTTACGGAACACGTCGCTACCGCGGCGCTATATAACGATAATGAAGAGAGGAGAGAAAACGATATATAGCGATGACGGCTTGTGAATAACGTGTGAAATATTTCCATTCCGTTACGCATCGCGCGACGGCGAGTGCGCGCCCCTTGACGTTTTTCTTCGTCGTCGTCGTCGTCGAGCCACCGTCGCCGCTGCCGACTCGCGAAAACGCTCGCGCACGCGTTGAATTCTCTGCGTTTTTTTTTTTACTCTTTTCTCGATTCCGTCGTTTTCGAATATTTTTTGCTGTTGATTTTACAACGAGTCCCCCCGAGAGCGCGAGCGAGGACTGGTTATTTTGACGGAAAAATAACAATAATGCAAAATAAATTTCAAGTTTAGTTACGGTATTTTCCCTGATTACTAACTAAAACGTTAAGTTTTAGACGAAAAAGAAAACATTCCAGTCCAGTTGATATTGAAAAAAAAAATTCTGAGTGGTTTTTTCTCAGGTCTATCTTTGTGCAACACGTGCTTATAACTCCAAGTTTGAAATAAAGATCTTGTCTATTTCGTATTGGATTCGAAGCTATATTATAAGAGAAATTACAAATTTATCAATTTCCCGTCAGTTTGCTCTTTGTATTTATTATGGAACACGCGGTGAAGCAGATTTTCATTGGACAAATGTCCAATCAGCAGGTAGGCAGTAATCAATGAAAAAAAAGAGTGTACAGTCCCGTCGATAACAGCTAATCGCCTTCGCTTGTGCTTCTATCTAATTTCGAAAATACTCACTCTTAAACCTCATTGTTCGGGACAATCGTCTTTTTCGCTCTCTCGCGATAGGAAAATAAAAAACGAACACGATGAAGAAAAAAAAGTACACATACCGGCAGGCGGCCTTATTTGAACGCCGAGATTGAGAGCTTGGAGTTTGGCCACGGCAACGACGCTGAGTACCTTGCGTTCGATGTCTGACAGCTGACGCAGCGGCGTATCCTGCAGCGTTACCCTACGCCCACTCGTACCTGCCCACGTGCATTTGCCCTGCAATGTTCATTTTCATTATAGCTCGAAAATCATTTTAGAAATAACGTTCGATATTCAAATGTGTAGTATGCCTACTATACACAGTGTGGGCGAAAGCAATTACATGCAAATATAATACCACGATTGAACTCGTCGATTTTTTTTAATTAAAAGGTTTTACGAAAAAGAACGTCAAATATTAAGGTAAAATATCAACATTTTATGAAATTTACACGAAGGAAAATCAATAAAAGAACCAATATAAGCACCTTATAAAACATAGAAAGTGTATACGAGTGAAATTTCACTGATAATTATTATCAATATGATTGGTTGGTATTTCAATGAAAATGACTCGGGTAAAACATTATTGAATGACAGCAGCTACCGCGGGGTATGCTTACAATATATAAATAGACGAAATTTTAAGCGACGTTGACTGCACGCGTGAATTTCTAACAAAATTCACAGGATTATGCAATAGCAAAAGGACGAACCCGATAATTACCCATTACAATTTCCGAGCATCACTTCCGATTGACGTATATCTGTATCGTTTAACGCCTGCTCGTATATTGCGTCACACCGAATTATTATTGTTCGACGAATGTGACACTTGGCTATCAATACTCATAGCCTCGAGCATGTTTATTTTTGTCATTACTTGTGATAACATAATAAAAGTAGAACCTATTAGGCAAAAGCATTTTTGGAAAAGATATGCATTCGGCGAACAACGAGTAGGCGTATTTCCTCAACTGTGATTATACTTTAAGACGATTAATGCTCAATCCACATCTACCTTATAAGAGGCAATCAAGCTTTACGAGTACATTTTGTCATTTTTACAATCCCGCAATGTATATAAGCAGTGATACTCTTGATTAAGTCACATAATACCGGAATATAACTATACGTACGCGCGAACTGCGAGCTTTGCATAATAGAGATATAACATAAGCTTTCCCACATTATTATAACGTGCTCATGAACGAATGAAAGCCTCGTCCCGAATCTCTATACGAGCGCGGATTATATCGCTAAATTCGAAATTCCCCATAACAAGCAAAGTATTTCTCTTGGGGGTTGTCAGTTTTATTATATATCGAGCGCGACGACATGCCAAAATATTTTGATTTCTTTTCTGCTGCTGGTCGTCGGGCCACAAACTCATTATCCGCAGCGGAGATGACGAGCGAGGCGCGTCTCGATCAAACGAAAAATACGCACGTACGCGCGCACTATGACGTATGCATTATATATACGTACGAAACGCACGCAACTGTCATCGCGCGCGAGTTCTCCACGCTGCTGCGGCCGCTGTGTTTTGAACTTTTTGAAAAGAGACGAGAGCGAAAATTTTATGCAATCCTCCGAACCAAAAACATTCGAATTTCGTAAAAATAGCCTCGATCGTGAGTCGCCTCGACCGTCTGTATATAACACGCGATATAAATCATTCACTCTTTGCTCGTTCAATATATAAAGTGAGAATAATATATATAAGAAAATCGTCCGCATCTCATCGTCGCGAGAGTATTTACTCGCGGAAAGAAACGAGAGTATCGCGCGAGATAATAAGCAAATGCGATGCAGCAGTGGTCGTTCGGCGGCTGCTGCTGCTGCAGGCATCGCATCGTGTACGTATATGTACTCAAATTGGACTGGATGGAAGGGATAAGAAGTAACGGAGAGCTTATTGCAAGTATTTATCAAGCTCTCTCCTCTGTACGTGCGCGAGACGCGCTGAGATACGATTCCGCGCGCGAGCTTTCGTGTATAGCCTCTGCAAGCTCGCTCGTGTGTGTGTGTATGCGTGCGACTGCGTCTATACGTGGGCAGCAGTTGTACCGGGAGGCCGCCCCCTTACTAAATATAACCGACCCAGTGACACGCGTGAAACATTGCGCGCGCAAAAAGAGAGAGAGTATGTGTGTGTGAGAATAATACAAGAAAAGCATTAAAGCAGCGACTCGGGTGTGTATACATATGCACTCGGTCTGCGTTTAATAGTCTTCCGCATTTTTATTTTTTTTTCTCTTCTTTTTTTCTCTCCTTCTCTTTTTTTATTCTCTTTCTACCCGTAAGTTGTTAGAGAAACCCGAGATAAGAATAATATTAAGAGAGAAAAAACCCCCGAAGCGATGGCAAGCATTTGTGCAAAAATCGAAATCACGCGCTCAAAATAATATAATACTTGATATCCTTACCTGAGGCGTCCAAGCGCAAACGACGTTGACGGCCCTCGACGAGCTCTTGCTTCTGGATTTGAAGATTTTCTTGGCCACCAGTCGACTGCTGTGATGCACCACGCTGCTCGACGACTTGCTCTTTTGCATCGCATTGCCACCTGCCGATCATAAAGCCAATGGCGACGATTAGATTGCTGTGTTGCGTCGTGCGTGACATTCAACATATTACAAGTATATATATCATGAAAATGTTTTTTTTTTTATGCAATAGTAAATGGAGAAGTAGTAATCGATGCGAACCGTGCAAGAAATGGGACAGAAAGGACTGATGATGCTTGGGTGTCGTCGGCTCCTCGCTGCCGAGGCCCGCGTCTATGCTGCTCCTCGAGCTGGCATCGCGGCTGATGGGCGAGGTGGTCGTCTCCGCGTCGTCCGACAGCAGCAGCAGCTGCAGCGCCTCGCCCGGCTGCATACTGCCCATCTCCCGATAGCCGATCATCCAGTTGGCCTGGGTCTGGCAGCCCTTGCTGTTGCCGTCGTCGTCGCCGGGCTTGGTTATCTCGCCCTTGGCCTTGATGTTGCGCAGGTTCCGATCGTAATTGACGCGCTTGAACCTGTCGGCCTTGTCGCCGTCCACGGACTTTTTCCGGGCCATGCGCAGGTAGCGCTTGATCGTGTCGCTGACCGAGGGCGAGACGTCGTCCTCGAGGCTGCTGCGCCGACGACCGGATTTGTGATGCTGCTGCTGCTGCTCTTTGGGCGACAACTGCTGCTGATGCTCCTTCACGTGCTCCTGCAGGCAGTAGTCGAGGGTCTCGCGCGACACCGGATCGGTCTGGGTGCCTTGGTGCGTGGTTCCGCGCTCGATACTGGGCCCCTGAACGGCGATCAGCGGCGGCGGCGAGGTGACCTCTCGACCGTCCCTCGCGTCGTTGCCGCCACTTTTTCCTAGACGACTGCTGCTGCCACCAGCGCCGCCGCTCGTGCCACTCGGCGACGTCAAAAATCTGGTCGAGGGCGAGGTCCACACGCCCGTCGACCTGGGACCGCGAAAATTCCTCACGCGCCTGACAGCGAAATACAGATCGGACAGCTTCTTTCTGTCCGTCAGAATGTCCTGCATCATGTGGTCGCAATTGGGCGACTTGCCGAATTGGCGCCTCAGGGTGTCGAGCAGCATCTGGTGCCCTGAGTCGCTGTGGTAAGGCTTGGACCTTCTGGACACGCCACCGGTCGAATCGAAAGAGGTCATTGTCGAGGATGTCGCGGAGGCGGGATAATTAGTCGTAGTCCTTCTGCCGCTGTACGTAGAGGTCGCTGCTGCTGCTGCTGCTGATTTCCCGGACGCTTCGTCTCGTCTACTGTCCGACATGAGTTGGCTGAGAAGCTGATTCAACTTTTCAAAGAGTTTCTTGCAATCTAAACTACTTGTGGTGCTGGACGAAGGCTCCTTGGCTAGCCCGCAGCCCGGTACCGAGTGGTCGCCCGAGGTCGAGCGCGTCGTCGTCGGATTGCTGCTCGTGCTCGTGATCGTCGAGGCGGCGCTCTGTGACTCCTGCATAATCAGGAGTCTCTCCAACATCTCCTCGAGCTCTCTGGTCTCGGCCTCTTCTCTGCTCAGGCGCTCCTGCTCGACTCCCGGCGAGCTCGACGCGCTGCCGCCGCCACCGCCGCCGCTGCTGTCCAGCGTCGTGGCGGACGATCTGTGATGATGGTCCGTCAGCAGCCACTCGCGCTTGACCTTGTTGAAGTCGAGCCGGCCGGAGTTGATGACGGGACTCGAGGGTACGCCACCGAAGCTCGAGTTGGAGCCTCTCGAGCGGCGCTCGGCCTCGTCGAGCCAGCTCGGCTTGATGCGACAGCTGCCGCCGATGCGACGCGGCGGTTTGACGCGTATGCTAGGAAGACCCAGCCAGCTGCCCGGACAGGAGTACTTGCGCTTCGGCACGGGCAAAAACTTGGTCTCCTTCGAGCATATCTCCTGGAAGTTCTGCTCGATCAGCTCGATCGGAATGTTTTCGGATTGCTGTTGGTGGTGGGCCACCGACGAGGCCATCTTGGCCGCTGCTATGGACTCGGGTATGAGGCGGCGGCCTGCATCGGCCATGTAGCGCCAGGTCTTGCGCGTGAGGAGCCATCGCACGTTGGTGTTGTTGCCTTTGGCCGTGCCTCGCTTGCGCTCCTTCGAGCCCGGCGGCGAGCGCGCCGCGGCAGTCCCGCTCGACGACTGATGTTGGGACGACGCGTCGAGGCTGTCCCGACGCGATCGCCGCCGACCGGGACTGTCCGCCATGTCCTTCCTCGCCGCTCGCACCACTTTTGTAACTTGTCCTTGCTCTTCGGGCCTTTCCTGCTGCTACTGTTTTTGCTGATAGTGGCTCGTGGTCGCGAGCCGCCTCCACGATGGCTGCTGCGTTCGTTGTTACTGTCGCTATGCGACGACGATAACGGCAGCGGCGGCGACTCGGACTTGTGCATCCCATGAGGTACGCTCTTGGGCCGATCTCTCTTGCAGAGACGTCGACACCCAAGACTCTCTTTTTCTCTCTCTCTCACTCTCACTCTCTTTCTCTCTATCTTTTTCACACACAAACTCTCAAACTCTCACACACAAAGACACACACGCCCACACACTCGCGTTCTTGCCAAGTGGTAAACAACACCTATCGGATATCACTTAACTAACGCGCACGTCAACACTTGTCACACTCTCAGCAGGACACGAGCTTTCCGATCGAGCTTTTGGAATGTGAAGTTGCCGAAAACTCGAGAATTTGGATGTGTATAATATCTGCACAATATTGGAGCCGCCAAGGAGCCTCCTTACGTATCAACGACCTCTACTCGTTGAAGCCAGCGAACTTTCCGGACATCGTCGAGAGCGCACAATTAACGAGCCTTCGAAGGTGTAGCGAGCGAGAACGATTATGTCAGCACTCTACCGCAAGCACGGCGCGTATAATTACGAAGTAAGCTTCTCTCGTAACGGCACTCTCTCGTTTATCACTTAACACGTGGACGCGCGCGGCTGCTCGTCTGCCTCGGATCGAGCTGCGAACCAGTGCGTACCGTACAGACTTTTTTCGCGCGCGCGCTTATTACGACGTGCTTGCGACTTTTGAGATCGGTTGTCGGCGGTCTGGCGCTTGCAAGCTCGCACGCACTCTCGCGGATCGCGAATTTCTCTCGCGACTCCTCCTTTTTTTCACCACTTATGTCAGAGCAGCAGCGAGTCAAGCTCCGCGACGCGAGCCATGCGAGCGCGGCCGGTGGCGGCCGACTATTTAATGCTGGCCCGCGGATGGCTCTTGTGTTGCACGCGCTTTCCGGCCACGTATCTGCGCGTCTGCGGCAGCTACTCCGTGTGTGCCGTGTGTACGCGCCCGCTTAAGCGGGCCACGTCGTTCGGATGGTCGTCATCATCGTCTAAAATCGTCGGTCTCTTTGCCCCCCTCGCGACTTTTCTTCTCTCGCTTTATATATGTATAGCGCACGCACAGACTTCCAACTTTCTGTCAAGATTTCTGCGCTCTCTCTGTCTCTCTCTCTCTCTCTCTCTCTCTCCACCTCTTCTCCACTTCTCTCTCTTTCTCTGCTTCTTTTTCTTCTTCGGCTCGGGCTTATAATCTTATGTACTCGTTCCTCTTCTTCGTTCTCGCAACCGAGCTACTCTGTGGCATGATACCTATAATAACGATAGGTATAATATACGTGCACTCTACGCTGCATCTTTGGCCACTGCCTTGATTCGCGCTTTTATAATTTTCACATGTTTTCGAGCGGGCCTTGACGGGCGCTGCAGCTGCCATCGCCTCTCTCAAGACTTCTTTCACTCTCTCTCTCTCTCTCTCTCTTTTTTTTGTACATCCGAGTGCACTAGCTTCTAATGTAATTGAATAAGCTACAAGAATTTGCTTACGCACGTGTCTCGTGCGGGGGAAATGTCGCATTTTTTTTTCACTGTGGCCTAATGACTTACGCGAGCCTAATGAAAGTGAGACTTCTTTTTTAATTTGCACCGATAGATAATTCGAGCTTATTACCAAGAACTAGCTTGAGTTCGCAACGAAAATCGAATAATTTTTACGACGACCCCCATGCCTTTTACTTTCAATATGCCATACAGAGATTATCGAAAGAATTATTCGATTCTTGGTGATGCTCTCGAATTTTCGATCATTGTGTTATTACCAACTTGTAAAGCATCGAATCCAATCAAAGCTTCATTTGTTTTCATTTGCTGTTTTTCTTTTATCTTCTCTCGTTCTCTCGCTTTTTTTATTTTTATTAAAGACAGCTACAAGTGTTGCACGCCTACGAATACAACGCGTATTCGTGTACGAGTCGCTGTAAGCTCGACCGACCGATGACGTCAAAACTTCTCTCCTGTGCGTGCGCGCATGTGTGTATATGTTAGTCCGATCGCAGCTCGTACGGGGTATATTTCTCAACAACTGATGCCTCTGGGGATATTATAACTCTCTTTCGCCAAGTACAAGTTGAGTCTACATAACTATTTCCAAATCTTCGTCGAGACTCGTACAGCGCGCCGATGCAAGTAGCACCCGCGTGTGGATTTTTCTCGTGCAGCACTTTGGACTTTTCTTCTTCTTCTTTTTCTCTCGATCTTTCTTTTCTTTTTTATTTTACTCGATGTAAAAGATTCGATGGAGAGAGTGAGAGAGAGGGGCAGAGAAAAAAATATCATTCGCTCGAGATGTTCTTTATTCAATGTGTACTAGAAGTGACATATATGCGATAGACTTCAATAAAACATACTTGCGAGGAAAAACGATATCACCTCGGCTTCACAGATATATTTTCAGAAAAAAGAAGAAAACAATAATATTATTCACATTAATAACATTTACCGAATCTTACTCACTTGTTATAAATACTGCGTCAAAAAATTTATTTTTATAAGATTCAAGACAATGAATTTCTCTCCAAACTCTGGATATTGGCATTTGTTTTCTAAATGAGATTCGACATTATAGTGGAAAAAGGGTTTGTTGGGTTGACGACAATTTCAAATCTGCAGAAACACTTTTCTTTTATTCATGATGCGTAATAATTGAGTCTGCGTAAACGAAAAAAAAATGGAATAAAGACTGAGAGTAACTTCGATCGAAGCCAATTCCGTTAGTTCTTTTTTACGCATTAAACTTTAAATTTTTTGCGTTAACGGGTGAAAAAAGCTCTCTTAGAATGAAGAGTTCGAGGTCTTTTAGATGCGTCCTCATAGGTTGATAAAGTTGAAATAGATTGGATTACATTTGCACGAGCTCCCTTTTAAATTCACAGCAAAATCTCTCGGGGAATCAACAGTGAGATTTTTACATGCTCGTGTAGACGTATAGAAAATACGATCAGCTATATAATGTACATCGCGCATATAGAGCGGACTTACAGTGGCTTTACGAAGGATTTGGGAGAAAATTTTTTGTTGATTTTTCTGCGCTTTTTTCGACAACCTATCATTGTTACACATAGTTTATATTTTGTTTCGCTTTCTTTTCGCGCGATACACTAAACTACTCTAACAAAACTTTATTGTAAATAAAAACAAACTACAAATAATCCTTGAAGTTAAAATCAGATATTTACTTATTATACAAGAAAAGCTTCAATTCTTGGAAATTCTAAATCGGTCCGTTCGATAAAAATCACTTTTATTAGTTGCATAAAATAAAATTTTTGATTTGTAGCAAAATTTTCAAAAATAATCCATTTTACATTTGTATCGTTCAACTGTCTTAAAAAATCTATTGGTAGCAAAAGTTACTGACGTTATAATATTATCATGCGAATCTAACGGCAAAAAACGTATTGAACATAAGTGGGCTACTAGCATACTTGTATAGCCTAAAATTAATAATTGAAACGTATTCGTATGAATTTAAACCTAATAAAAAACAGAATTTATTGCAGTTGAGTCAATAGTTGTATCATTTCTGAAATTTTTTCACCGAATTTTCAAAACTACATGACAAATTCAATTCTTTAACTGTTATAGAGAAACGATCAAATTTACGATAATTTGAACATTTTTTATGTGCTTAGATAGATATTTGACATGTTATTTTACAAAAACCTTAAATTTTTATCAGGCCTTGGCATTAAAAAATAGAGTCGAGTTTGTAAATTGATTTTTCTCGAAGTTAATTCTCGATATCACTCATCGGGAAGTCATGTTAACTGAATTCTCGAGCATTCTTCAAAAAAACTCAATCAGCTCGGCGATATGACAATTTAATGAGCTCTCGGATGAATATTCAGAAGAGGAGCCCGCTGAGTTGCTGTGCAAACAATGCATGAGTCAGTGATGCTTTTATACACCGAGTAAAGAGAAAGAGAGTCGAGAAGAAAAATAATTAGGGCAATATATAAACTGAGCCATATATGTGAGCGCGTATTATGGGCTCATCGGTGATAATTTTCTCGACTCCGAAGAGAGTTTAGCCGACGCACTGCTGCGCGCAACACCACTGACGGCGCATAGTGTCTATTTTTCGCCGAACAATCGAGACCGAAATAGAGATACGATTCGTGTTCGCCCGAAGGGAAGAAAAGCATGAAATTACTGCAATTATTTGGGTATCACTTGAGTCGCGATAGCGTATATGGTTGGCAATCCGTTATAGACAATATATATATTTTCATTGAAAAACAACATTCCAAAAGTAACGAAAGTAAACATTGAAAGGTCAGTCGGATCAGCTGCTCGTATGCCCACATATCGTATCTTGATGGCCATAATAAGTAATTATGCTACTCAACCCTGCTCGAGGTGGCGTAAACATTTGAAATGTGTATATAAATTATTTAGATTTCAAGACCCATGCTTCTTTCAAAGATTATTATTTGTTTTTTGTCGGGCCAGTGTTTATATGTATTTTTTAATTTAAAGAACACCTACGTAGTTCACGTTGCTAAGACAAACATCGTAATCTATCAACATTAAAACTCCTATAATACTTTTAAATAATAATTGATTTTGCAATTTGTCACTTTATTAATAGTTGCGTTTATAAATCTATGAATCAAACTAATACGAAAACAAATAGAAAAACAAAGCAAGAGTTAGAAAACCCCACTCAATCTTCATCGATGACAACTATCGCATCAAAAGTCTGAATACAATTTTTGAAGCTGCAACGAACACAACAAGCCTACAAGACTACAAGCTCAAAATTTACAGAGAACGAGAGAAAAGGAGGGAAAGATAGAGAGAGGATAGTGAAAGATTGAAAAAGAAATAGAGAGAGAGAGAGAGAGAATGAGAAATAAGTAGAGCCCGTTATAAAATGAAAATTTATAATTAGATTCTAAAAATATTTCAAGGTCGACGTGCGTCTCTTTTCGCTCCAGACGACGGCGGCTCCGAGAGTTTTTCGACTTAGAGCGATTTGACCATTATCAGACAGGTGTCGCTACCATACGAGCCTCAATCCATTAACTCTAAAGGTATTAGAGCACTAACTATTTACATATAATGGCCAATAAAAATACATTACATTGAATTCAGATAAACAGTACTATGGCTATGTATCTAACTATGATGTCAATGAAAAATCACTACTACTACCCATAAATTTGGATTTGTATGCATACAATGCATGTATAAGAAACAGGTCGTATAGAGCTTGCAAGCTCTGTCAATCGAAGAGGTAAGCATTTTACCGACGAAACTGGGCTCGATCGTCGGTATAAAAGCTATCGATGCCAATGCACTGGCCGGTATTCAAATATATCGTAGAAAAGTACGCACCAATCTCAAAACCAAGAAAAACCATCATTTACAAACAGGTTTCTCCCTTGAAAAATATGTCTAAATTGCGAAAATTTGTCATAATTTGTAAAAAAGTTGTTATTGATATTAAAATTGCTGATATTTTATGATATATCAGATAGCAAAATATTATTGTCATTGTGGAATTAAGAACATTCTACACTCATCACACGTCATCGTTCAACATCTCCTGTCCTTTTTTCTTCGAGAAAAATATTATTGAATTGCTGAAACGATGGGAAAATCGCCGCCGATAATGCAATAATAATACTGCGTGGATACGGAGGGAGCTACAGCTTGAATCGCTCGAAACTGTTACAACAATAACGATGACGCGAAGATGAATAGGCCAAAAGGCGGCGAAAATATACATATTTTAAATGTTATAGTCAAAGTGCGAGAGAGGGAGAAAACGAGAGAGAGAAAGAGAGGTGCGTCGTTTTATTTATGGACTATAAGCGACCGTGATGCAAAGATGCGCGCGCGGGCGTATAGACACGCGAGTATAATATAATAGTGTTTATGAAGAAACTTTCCTCCCTCTAATGCAGCTTCTCGCGAGCGAGCATAATGAATATCATTGCCAAAATTTTGCTACGTGCTGCGACGACGGTGACGATGACGACGATGACGGTGGCGATGCCGGGGAGCACGCGTGATATACGTCACATGGTAGCTTGCTATGATTAATGCCAAAAGTGACGGCGACGAGAAAGAGAGAGAGGAAGGCATAGACGCGCTCCACTCTATATCCAATTTGATCTGGAATTGACTGCAAATGTGTTTGTGCATTTTCTTCTATTATTGTTATTCAATTATCATTTAAACGATTTAATGGTGCAGCTTTTTAACGAATTTATTTTCCTGTGTCTACAAATGAATAAAATCTGGTAACATAATTTCGAAAGCTTTTTATTTTTTGAACCTTTTAGACCTTTCAAAAATCTTCAACTTTTGTTATAATTGGACTCGTAGATTATATCAGAATTTACAAAAAAACCCTACATTGAAGGATTAAATTGAAAACTCAAATTTAATTTGATTTATAATTTTTCAATCATTAAATGGTCACATGCTAATCAAAATATAAATGTACACTGATTAATCGTTTTAAACTTTTTTTCAGCTCTATAATGGCATATAGTAAAAGCACGTCCCATTCGAGCGAATCATATTACTTTGCTTTTGGCTTCTTGCCGCTGCTTCAAAAATATGAATGGTATAGCGATCATTTTCAACGAAACCCCGTCACTTCTAGTTAATGTCTTTATATTATTGTTTTATGTGTGATTAGTAATATGATTTCTTAATTATTCATTATCCTCGTGATAATAAAATTAGTCCTAATGCTTTTAATAAAGAACCAAACGGGGCATTTGAGTTTTATTTTCACAAAAAATAAATATTGAACAGAGAATAAAATGAAAAGAAATATTTATAAATTATTTATAGATTGCCGATACTGATATCGATTTCAAAAGAAATTTATGAAAAATGATTTAAAAGCTACTTCGTCAAATGTTTGTAAAATTGAGCTAGAAATTCTAGGAATACACGCGCAACTACATTCATCAAATTAATCTTGAGATTTTACCTTACTTCCTGAAAATTCTCGTTTTTCTTTTCTCGGAGAATCACGTATCCAACTAAATTTAAGAAGAAAATCTTAAACACGTGCCTTTAAAATGAAATATGTATAAACAATTTACTAATCACAAATATTAGGGTCTAATAGTTTTCGTAAAATTTACTTCTTGGTTTGCGAAATTTGAAAGCAGTAACGGTTGAATTAAAATGTCAAAAGCATAATTTGGCGTTTCGTTTGTTGGATTATTATGTTATAAATTCAATTCAATATAAGTAAATATTGTAAATACAATCTGCATGAGAAATGCTCAAAAATCATAATCGTAATATCTAGAAAATTTTCTAGCCAATTATGTAAATCCTATATTACCAATAAACTCTGTAAACTACAGAATCAACTCTAAGAGCTGACTTAACAATTCATAAAATCAATGTCAAAGCTAATAACTTTAGGCACGAGTATTTTTTCATAAAATAGGAAGAAAAGTTTGAGCGAACTATCTCGGCTCGTCGCGGACGTTGACACCGAGTAGGTATAGTCATAGATGAAAATAAAATGAACGTGATGTAATGACGAGATTATACTTTATGTTATTAGAACGTAAAAATAACTTTTTTTGTGTGAGAAGGCTAATTTTTCAGATTTCATTGTTCGTGTTATCTTCATTTCAAGTAAGATCGGTTTATTACAATATAGATTTAACTTTACAATTAAATCGATCGGGTTTTCATGTATCTAAGTTTGCAAAGACCGACTTGACAACTTTAAAAGACAAAAAGAAGAAAACAATAGCTCTCGATCACAAAGAGAATTTCATAATTTCTAAGCATTATATCTTCTAGTTGCATACGCGCGACATCTACTAGTTACTACACTGAAAAGATTACTTATACTTTAATAGTAATCGGGGGTATAACCAAAAATTTTCATAAAAAGTATTATGTTATAGCAAAAATGTACTATGAATATCACTATTAATGAAAATTTTTAGTGTATCACGATTACTATGAATACAGTATTTTTTGACGTATTTTTCTCGGTGTATGCTTGTAAACATAACAATTCATATAGCATATTGTCAAAACGATTGGCACGTCCTGACAATTCGAAATAATTACTTTCATGATCGTCGCAGAAAAACGTAACACGCGTGTATCGTAAACAAAGTAGACAATAAGTTTCGCCGAATAGTTTTTTCAAATGTAAAAGCTCTAGAGTAATTTTTTATTGCCCCCGTCCTCTCATTCACGCGTCAAAAATGATATTTTTAGCCAAAGCTTCGTTGAAGAGAGACAATGTCATTTGCATAATGCAATAATGAGATCGGTATGTGTGCACATCGTTTTCGAAAGTGAAAAAATAATTTTCCACTTGATTGTCAGCTGCTGCATATACGGCATAAGGCGTGTGCAGCAATGTGTCAACTGCGGTGTCGATGTTGGTCAGCGATGCGACTCGCGAACAATGACAATATTCTCGCATAACTTTCTATACTATAGACCGTATGCGCGCGGCGTGAAAACTACTTTCGCAAATATCGGCCACGCTCTCTATTATAAATGTATGCGAGTGTACAAACACATAAGACAAGAAAAGTTGACATAGATGCTAATTTACTTTACCTAAGGCTTTATGGTGGCCGTACTTCTCGATGAACTGGACGGTGCTTTGAATGCCCATGTCGGCGTGACAGGAGGGCAGAGATCGATGTCTGGTAGCCGTCGCGCTGGATTCTCGAAGACTAGCAGCGGTCGTCGTTTGATACACGGCGTTTGTCATCATCGTCATTTTCGTCAATCCAACTCATAACTCCCTCGCACTGCGACGAATATTTTAACAAATATAGGCACACTATTTAGCAGCGCCACGAGCCATACCAAAATCACTGAATCTTTATAACCGCGCGTGTATAAATATTATAAACATACGAGCACCGCAAATCACTCGAGGTGGATATACTTATGTATGTACGCTATACACACGTTGACCGATCGGTTGGATTCGAGCGTCAATTAAGAACTGCGCGCTGGTGTCTCTAAAGGCGCGCACGACTCTCGTGTCTCCTCCGGCTTCTCATTGCTGTGCTGGTGGCGGCAAAAGCGCCTGCACGCATACACACACATATTTATTCTATATACCTATATTACGCTTCGTATTGAAGCAGCAATAGCAGCAGCACTTTACAGACATGCAGCGGGCAATAACTGAGAGAGCGCTGACACGCGCGGGCGCGTCTGCGGGGGATATTTTAAAATAAGGCAGGCGTACGCGCGCATTATACCGACCTTGCTGCTGCTGCTGCGTGCCGAGCAGCATAGCTCGATACGTCAAATATCGTCGTTGCGATATATATAAGTAATATATCTCACAGAGATTTTCGACTGCGAATTGACGAATTGGCGTCGATCGTTGCCATTAGTTACGCGTGCGATATCGGAGCTAGGCGTCTTTTGAGAAAATTTATTTTTCGCGCGCCTTGTATATCGGCAATATTCATTGCTAATTTAATGTATTATGTCCGTCGATCGAGAGAACGTCGGTAAAAAGGCAGGTAATTTTAAAACTAGCGAGAATCGTTTTAAAACGCGTCGAGTTTCTCGTGGGCGGAAAAGAAGTTTGAATATTTTTCGAGGCGCTTAACGACCCGACTGCGACAGACGAATCGTGTATATACACGCGACTTCCAATATACAGAGCTTCTGAGAACGATTTCTTTTCTGAAATTCGAAAAGATCGAAAAAGAAAACCGAGAAAATCTCGCGCGAACGATCGGCGCGGATAAGTTTAAATTACGCGGAGGTCGTAAACTTGAAACGTATTTTCGCTCGACTACCTATAAACTTTATGAACACGTCTTATTCGCGAACCGATGATGTTTTATCGCTTCACACATGATTTAATGAATTTCAAAGTATGATATTTTTACCAACGTTCAATTGGAGAAAAAAAATCGACTCGTGTCGTTGAGCCGTCGATATAGTTCGTTAAACGATTGCAAAACAGGTGCGAATGACGTCGGCGATAATTGCTAATACGAAAGAAACAAGCCTCGAGCATTCCCTCTGCATCCGATCGACAATCAATCTTTGCAACGATTAGTATTATTCGTTCTCTTCAAAGATTGACTATTTCTTTCTCGGTTTTAATCGTTTAGCTCCGCGCTCCGTTGCACGCGCGCGCGATAGTTTCGCACAAATCTGCCCCTTTTTATTATATACACATACAGAGAGGAAAAGAGAGACAGAGTGCTATACGCGCGGCGTATCTGACGTCAAAAAGATCGCGTTGCAAAGAGAGAAAGATTATTTCGGGCATTCGCGGCAGCGAGAGGCCGTAACGTATATATCGCCGCGTGCACTGCCATTGCACCGCGTTCAATGACGCGCTACTGCTCATACGGCCACATCGGAATATAGGCAATTATTGTCTCATTTTCGAAATACGTATCGATTCCACGCAGCTTTCTCAATATAGTTACAATAAAAATGATTATAAATTATTTGAAAAATTACAATATTGGCGTTTATGAAAGACTCTGAATCATATGAAACATAGTCTCAGATGATCCCAGGCACGATAAATATTTACAATGGTTTTAATAAAATTCAAGGGAATTTAAACAAATCTACCGCCCTGAATGATATTGTTGTAGCATAAATATTGTTCATAGATTTTAATTTTTCCATTAGGAAAGATATGTACTTACAATTTAACTAGGGGGGCAAGCCCCCCTGCGCGCTTCGCGCGCCAACCCCCCATGCTAAATGCTTAAATGCTTAAATAATTGTAAATTGTAACATATTAGTAGAATAATTTTTTTATATGGCTAGGTTGAGCGTTTAAATTTTAATTTATTGTTTGATTAAGTTGTCATATATGTGATAATTATGGTATTCAAATGTTAATGTAGTATAAACATTTGAAGTGTTTGTATTTCCACACCACCTTAGAGGTAACAAACTTGGCGCGTTTTTTTTAAAGTGGTTTCCCCAATAGGCCTAATCCACTCGGTTTTCTGAAATTATATTGTTTATTAAATTAGAAAAGAACAGATAATACAAAAAAATTTAGAAAAAAATTAAGGATTTGTTTTAATTTTTCTCGATACGTTTACTCCCTTTTATTAAGTCTGCTAAATCCATCGTTGATCCCTCAATTAGTGTTACGTTTTTGATGTTGGGTATGTGAAGATGGAAATCGTCATCTGCAAATAAATATTAAATATAATTAAGGTAAGTATAATGTAATAGTATTATTGTTATATATGAAATACCTTTGTAGTC
>CACVKI010139993.1:0-29619 GCA_902732785.1 Trichogramma evanescens | reverse complement strand
ATAATTTTTTTTAGATTTATAATTGTATCTAATCTTAACCTTAATTTTTTTAGATACAATTGTAAATCTAAAAAAAATTATGTTCGTACTTGCTCTGCAAAGCCGTGCGCGCTCGCAACATGCGCCAACTCAAACTTAGTGATTCTTACACGAATCTTGCCTATGTAGAACCGCCCTATGTGCGCCAGTCTCTTTTTTGCCAGCGGTCGCGCACGCGATCCACCATCGCAGCTACTTTACGCTTATACTTACCTACAGCGATCGGATAATTCGTCGCAGATGCTTTAAAATTACACGAGTTCATTTTTTCTCTTCTCCGCTTTATGATTGCTTTCGCTGTCTCGGCGACTTCGTTCGATACTTTTTAATATGAATGATGATGACGATCGCTCAAAAGCTGCTCAGCTTTTCCAGCTCGATCGCAACTCCACTCAACCTCAACGATCGCCAACATCTCTCGATTATTTTTTTTTTCGCGTGAGTACTAGTAAAAAGTTGCTTTATGCTAAAATTATGAATCCGGAAAAACTACAATTCACCTGAACCAAGTACATAACAACATTCCTCGTAATTTCTCGACTGTCATAAAGTTCGACAAGGAGAGCCACTTTTATTCATCTTCATCTTCGCAATATAATAGAGATTTTTTCTTTATGCATGTTATTTGCTTCATACGTGTCTCTGTACAGCTAGCTGTGTATCTATTATACTAATTGAAACTCTTCAATTTAAAACAATATTTTTATCCCATCGAAACGCTTATTTATCGTAATGAATAATTTTTAATTTATAAATTAATTTTATGAAAAAGAGAAAAACTTCGTTGGCGTCAATCATATTTTGCATTGTATTTACTAAATAACTTTCGCCCTTACTTAAATGGCTTACGAGGATTGTTTTCAATTTGAGCAAAAAAACATTACTTCGAAAATGCGCAAACTGACGCCGCAAGCGCCAAATATTATAGTCCCGAGCGCGGCGGCCAATCATATTACATTCACTGGCTCTAGGCACAGAGCAGATTTGTGCTGCCTGCTTGAAGCCGAAAAGTGACTTCGCAAATCCGCACGGCACACTGCATAACCTCAACATTTGAGGCTTTCGAAGCGTCCGCTAATATCAACGTAATCTACGAGTTTCATCCAAAATCTTTGTAATTTTCACTGGATAATCATCATGCCTGAAGCAACGAAAGTCGACGCTCCCAAGCCACTGCCCGAGAAGAAAAATAATGTCAAAGATGAAGATAAAAGCGATCTGGTACGTCTATGTTTTCCAATGCTCCCATGTTTATGTTTACGTATTTTTGAGCAATTTTCATTGCTGGTTATCATTTTTTTTTTGCTTATGTATTTGTAGTCTGATGAAGATAGATTGCTGCAGGAAGAGCTAAATCAGCACGTAGAACAACTACAAGCTGATAATGCGTCTTTGTATTTTAATGCATTGGACGCGTTGGCATCGCAAATTCGAAGTTCTACCACCTCTATGACAAGTGTACCCAAACCTTTGAAATTCATGCGTCCTCATTACGATACGATGAAGCAAATTCTCGACAAACTGACGGAAATGAAATGCAAAGAGCTTTGCTGCGATATTATTTCTGTATTGGCAATGACAATGGGGGAAAACAAAGAGTGCTTAAAATATAGACTGATGAGTAAGAAGATTATGCATTACACATAGAAATTAATTGAAATATTTTATTTTATCCATAAAATTCTCATCTGTAGGTTCAGCCAAAAATATTGGTGAATGGGGACATGAATATATTAGGCATCTGTCAGGAGAACTAGCAAGTGAATGGGAAGAACTAGCAAGCGAAGGCAGCAGCGAAATGGTTGCAAAACTAACTGGATTAGTTCATGAAATAGTTCCATATAATATGGCTCATAATGCTGAAGTTGAAGCCTGTGATTTACTCATGGAAATTGATCGTTATGACTTATTAGAGCAATATGTGGATGAAAGTTCTTATCAAAGAGTTTGCTTGTATTTAACAAATAATGTACCGTATGTTGCTGATCCAGAAAATAGCACTTTGTTACATACATCGTTAAAGTTGTACAAAAAATTCAATCAATATCCTCAAGCCCTTAGATTGGCTATGCAACTCAACGATTTAAGTTTGATTGAAGATATTTTTACATCTTGTTCAGATTTGTAAGTACTTTAATTGATTAAATCCCTATTTTACTTATTCCAACAAAAAAATTAATCTGTATCTTTAAAATTGGTAAATCAACAAACTGAATTTTTTCAGGTCTGTTCAAAAGCAATTAGCTTTTATGCTTGGGCGTCAACAAATTTTCCTTGAGCTTCCAATCTCATTAGATTGGTATGATGATTTGGTTGAAATAATGACTAATTCACATTTGAATAATCACTTCCTAAATCTGGCACGAGAACTTGACATAATGGAAGCTAAAACTCCAGAGGATGTTTATAAATCTCATTTAGATAATTCAAGACCACCATTTGGTGGTAATCAAGTTGATTCGGCTCGCCAAAATCTGGCCGCTAGCTTTGTCAATGGTTTTGTAAATGCTGCTTTTGGTCATGATAAATTGCTCATTGAAGATGGAAACAAGTGGCTTTACAAAAATAAAGAACATGGTATGCTGAGTGCTACCGCTTCCCTTGGTCTTATTCTGCTTTGGGATGTTGACGGTGGTCTGACTCCCATCGACAAATATTTGTACTCATCTGAAGACTACATTAAATCCGGAGCTTTACTGGCTTGTGGTATCGTTAACTGTGGTGTTAGAAATGAATGTGAGCCTGCTTTGGCATTATTATCAGATTATGTAATGCACAACAGCAATACCATGAGAATTGGAGCAATTGTTGGTTTGGGTCTTTCTTATGCTGGATCCAATCGTGAAGCAGTTTTAAGCCTATTGATACCAGTCCTCAGTGATCCAAAGTCTAACTGGGAAGTAATTGGCGTGACTGGTCTTGCCTTGGGTATGGTAGCTGTTGGCTCTTGCAATTCTACTGTTACTACAGCAATTATGTCTGTTTTAATGGAAAAAACTGAGACTGAACTTAAGGTAATCTAAAATTAGTTTTTCATGGTTCTTAAAATTTTAATAATTCATGCATCAATGAAATCTGTAAAGAAACTAGAATTAATATTCTTATTAAACCCAAATAATTTTTCAGGATACATACGCACGATTCTTACCTCTAGGTATCGGTCTATGCTTCTTGGGTAAACAAGAAGCGGCAGAAGCTATAATCGCCGCCCTCGAAGTTATTCCCGAGCCATTTAAATCCATGTCAATGACTCTTGTTGAAGTTTGCGCTTATGCGGGAACTGGCAACGTTTTGAAAATCCAGAACCTTTTACACATTTGTTCTGAACATTACGAACCAACTAATGAAAAAGAAGAAAAATCAAGCAAGAAGGACGATAAAAAAAATAGCGAGGAAAAGAAAGAAGAAAAGGAAAAAGACTTAAGCTCGAAGCAAGCTGTGGCCGTTTTGGGTATTGCTCTAATAGCAATGGGAGAGGAAATCGGTGCTGAAATGGCGTATAGAACGTTCGGTCATTTGTTAAGATACTGCGAACCAGTAATAAGACGCTCCGTACCCTTGGCTTTAGGTCTTATCTCAGTATCAAATCCAAAATTAAATATTCTCGATACTTTGTCAAAGTTTTCGCACGATAGTGACATGGAAGTCGCCCACAATGCTATTTTTGCTATGGGCTTGGTAGGTGCTGGTACAAATAATTCAAAATTAGCAGCCATGCTGAGACAACTGGCTCAGTACCATGCCAAGGATCCAAATAATTTATTCATGGTTAGAATTGCTCAAGGTCTCGTACATTTAGGTAAAGGCACAATGACATTGTCACCTTATCATAGTGACAGACAACTATTAAGCCCTGTAGCATTGGCTGGTCTATTAGCTGCACTTATTGGCTTTTTGGATGTCAAAAACAGTGAGTATTCGAAATTTCAATTATATTTAGTCGCAATGAAAATGAATGACGTAATCAATTTACATTAATTTACAGTAATACTGGGCAGATCTCACTACCTGTTGTACACATTGGCAGCAGCAATGCAACCTAGAATGCTGGTAACGTTTGACGAAGAACTGCAGCCGCTGGCTGTGCCAGTTCGAGTTGGTATGGCCGTCGACGTGGTGGGTCAAGCCGGTAATCCGAAAACCATCACAGGTTTCCAAACCCATACTACACCTGTGCTACTTGCTCACGGCGAGAGAGCCGAGCTGGCTACAGAAGATTATGTGCCGCTCACTCCCATCATGGAAGGTTTCGTTATCTTACGCAAAAACAAGGACGCTAATTAAAACGTCAAAAAAGCCTGCTTGAACGAATAACTGCCGATGTTTGATGAGTGCGCGATATTAATGATATAGAATATATATTAAAATAATAATAATTACTGTTTAAGCTTTATTATTGTGTACAATATAATGCTCTACTATGTAATGACACCATATTGTAACATGTATAACTTTTAAGATTTATAAATAAAATCACAGAAACAAAACCATAAACATTGTACATTTGCTCCACGTTGATAATGCATGAATCATTTAAATAAATAGCCAAATATGGTAGGCCCGTCTGGCTCTCTTTTATCAAATGGTTTTCGACCAAACTGTTCAAATGAAAAATTAATTTGGTACGAAAATCTAATTTTAACTTTTATTTATAAAATTCTTCGACAAAAGCTCAATACTCACGATAAAAATTGTGACTGTAAAAAAAGCCAATCCAGCGTAGAGCACTTGAGTGTGCTCTTTGTCGCGTTGGGCGAATTTATCCGCCCAACAGCCCTCGGGCTTACAAGCTAAATCAAGTCGGCATTTTGGGTCCGGACAAGGCTCGCATTGCTGGGATCGGCATGCGCTTTCGTGACGTACACCTCCGAGTTTAGTTTTAACGCCTGCAACCATTAACACCGATATCATGAATTAAAACCAAACATGATCCATTCGCATAAGTAAATTTACCCTTTATGGCTTGACGAAATACCGATATTCCTTTCCAACTCATTGCCCCCGGATTTACTTCTTCAATACAAACGACCGCGACTTTTTGGCAAGACTACTTTGGATAACCAAAAATTGATTATTATTTCAATGCTAAATTCGTCATTGATATTGACATTGAAAGCTATTAAAAAAAAGAGAGCATCGCATATCATGGATTTCAATCAAAATTAATTTCACTGCGGAAACTTGTTCAAATCGCAATTTGATCCCGTAAATTAAATCTTCCAAATTTTTATACTTTTGCAATTAGCAATTCGGAAACAATGAGCACATATCTCATAAAAAAATTCAAACGAATCCATAATAAAGAGAAAGTTCAAAGCCCCGATGACAGCTTACCAGTTCCTTTTTTCCCCTCCTCTTCTTTGCTCCTCCCCACTACCACATTTTAGTGATTTTACGATCGCATCAGCTGCAAAAATACGAGTCACCCACAACATCGCAGTTGACGCGATTAAAATGTCGAAATTCAAAGTGTAGGTTGTCAATAAAAATAATTCGTCACATTCAGTTAAGGCATCAAGTACGTAATTATCCTTGAAGTTGATGGTCAGAAATAATGACGTAGAAAATACAATAAAGTTGCATTTGCAACTATATGTGCATCAATGCGCTGAATCACAATCCCAGCTGAGATTTGTGTTTACCTTTGTGTGTTTGTTGGTGCTGGCAAATAAATTTTAAACTGACACACTAAATCATATTTAAGACTTCACGCGATTTTCCACATGAAATTGACAGTTTTTTAATTAAATAAATTAAAAAATGGTTTTGTAGGTCACAATTTTAATGTATATATAATTGGTTTTTTCTATAAGTCATATTAATTTTTTAAATACTTTGATCAATTTTGATATCTTCTCATTCAATTTCATTACTTTGAATAACTTTTGTATCGGTCAGCAGTCTTGTATAAATTCATTCCACAATTTTGAATATATTAATTTTATTATTGGTTGCAGATGGGTCTGTCTCATAAATAAAATAAAAAATAAATAATTTACTGAAGAATGAAACAATAGCATTGGATCTATAAGGTAATTCTGATTTCCAAGAATGACTTGTTTTTATGATAGCAATGTCATTTTTTTACTCTCATGGTGGAAGTTCTTTTTTTAGATACAGTTTGGCCTCATTTGTTCGTATGCAGCACCAGATACCAAGCAGCTTTATTGCCAGCTGCTACAAGTTTTAATCAACTTGTCGATTCAACTTGTGAAGTATCCTCAACTTTGTAAACTGCCTGAAACTTTGTTCATTTTCAATTACCGCCACATCATGCCTAATAGGTGACTAAAACATAAGAAATCGAGTTTAAATGTTTTTATAGTATTTATATGGAGAAAATTCTTTTCAGTGAGAAAGTCATAAAAAATGATACTGATAATGATCAGAACATTTCAGAAGCCTCTGGATCCATTTCCAATAGTATACCTACTAACAGAATTGGAAATTCAGATGATAGTTTAGAAAAGTACTTATTTAAATTTTAAAAATATTGTGTGTTTATTAAAAAATTTGTAGTTTATTTTATTGAAAAAATTTTATTTTTTCAGAGTCAAAGATTTTATGTTGGATGGTTGGGTAGCAGCAGCCTCACCACCAAAATTTGTTTCTCTTGAAGAAATAATGAAAGCTGCTAAGGGCATGCAAAATATGGCATTAGCACATGAAATAGCTGTTGACGGAAATTTTAAGATAGATAAGCTAGAACCTGATGGAAATCCATTGCGCAAGAAACTGAAAGAAATGGTACACAAAGCATTTTGGGATATACTATCTGAGGAATTGTCTCAAAATCCTCCAGTTTATGATCAAGCTTTGAGGTTGTTAAGTGAAATTAAAGAAGTAAGTTGATTCTAATTGTGTAATTACTATTGAATGTTCATTTTTAAAATAGTTTCTTATTAACAGTCATTAGATGAATTATTACTTCCTCATAATGCTAAAACAAAGGAAGCAGTAAATCAAGTTCTTGATATAGAACTTATCAAGCAACAAGCTGAAAAAGGAGTTCTGGATTTTTCTCATTATGCTCAGTACGTTATCAATTTAATGGCCAAAATATGTGCACCTGTCAGAGACGAAAGAATAGAAGAATTGAAAAAATGTACAGATGTAATTGAAACTTTCAAAGGAATTATGGAAGTAATCCAGTTGATGAAATTGGATTTAGCCAATTTCACTATTAGTATGATCAGACCAAACATTATTGCTTCCAGTATAGAATACGAAAAAAAAAAATTTGCAGAGTTTCTAAAGATTCAAGCAGATGGACTTCATTATACAAGAATCTGGTTATTGAATCATTTAAGTCAAGAAATTATAAACTCCGCTTCTAGCGATCTCAACTCCATCAAACAAATGACACATTCCATTTTAGCTAATGCTTATTTGGATTTATTAGAATTTGATTCTAGTCCTAATGCAGAAGTGAGTCATTTTAAAATTATTTTAAAATTTTTCAGAAATACATTATTATTGCTAATCCTTAAATTATAGACTCTTATGTTGGATCAAGGGAGACTTCTAGATTTACGCAATAAAACCTGTAGACTAGTTGCTGAGGGTTCCATTTTGATCCTATTAAAGCCATTACAAGTTCATTTGACAGATCAACAAATAACAGAAATGAGAGAACACATAACAATATTACTTAATTCAGTTACATCAAATAAGTAAGAATTAATTTATTGTCAGGAAAATGTATTTAAATATATTTATTATTGAAATTATCATTTCTAGAGATCTTGAAACAGTTATGAAAGATATCATTGTACAGGTGGAAGCAGATCTTGTAAAATCACAAGTAGATATGGTAAATAACAAGATAACTTTTGAATACATAAAAAATCAATTATTAGACCTCCATAAATCAGATAACAGGATTCGTCAACTAGTTGGTAAGAACACTAGAATTTAAATATTATTTCAAGTTATTGATCAATGATTATATGAGATATTTTATTTTAAAATCACAGCATCAAGAACACGACAATTTTTATATAATGTCATAACATCGCAATCTTCAGCTCCTCAACAAATCCCACCAGGTTTGTCATGTCTTCGAGAAGGTCTCACTAAAATAGCAGCTCAGTTGGCTATACTTTTTGCTCATAACAGGAGCGTGTTTGGAGACTATTATACGGAAATAGTTGCTGCAGCTGTTAACGAAAAAAATTTAACTGCAAATCATAATTAGCAATAAAATTGAATAAAAACTTTTTGAACCTGCTACAATAGACCAGTAGAAAATATATATTTATAAATATAAATAAATGTTGAAAAGTGTTCTAAATCGTGGACTTTTTCATGTAGAAAATACATGTGTCAAAAAATTGTACAAAATTTAGTGAATTGAAAAAATCAACTTTATTTATAGTTCAATCAAATCTTATTATTTGTTTTTGTACTCCGTTTGATTATTGTAAAACCCATAACGTTGAAAATAATTTAGAACAGCATATTTTTAAAAACTTGTTAATAATAAATTGAACAAAATTAATCATATACTTACATGTATTCATATGATTTTGAATTATTGAAACATAAAAATTCTAATTAAAATAAATTATATTTAAGATTAGTATTATTGTAACAAATTTTAACAGATAATTTATAAAAATTATTAAAAAGAGCACTGAAGTAATGAATTTTGGTTTGCTGTAAAAACAAACATGGATTAGTGATTAAAAAAATTTATTTCAGAGGTAATTTAAAAAATAAAATATGAATCATCATATTTTTATAAAGATATGTGATTCTATAAATAAACATTAAAAAGTAACCATTAAAAAAATAAATGTTATTGCAATTGCATAAATTTGTCTTTTCTTCCTGATTGAATTCCTGACTGGATGTCTGTAATCATTTGCTTTTATATACAATTTAAGAAAATTCAAAGCTGAAAAAACTCATCAGCATCATTTCATGATTAAAAAAATATGTAAAAATCGAATGACTCAATAGAGACACCTACACAATTTTATATTTACAATTTCATATTTATAATTCAATATTTACAATTTTATACTTTAACGTAAAACTTTGGAATCATAAAAGTATACGTTACACTTTGTACTCTTCAAGATTACCCCAAGCCGTACCAATTTTCACTTTTACTGGTAAAGGCACTCGCAATTTGAAAGCTCTCTCCATTGATTCTTTGACAATTTTTGCTATTACTGGTAAATCATTTGGATTAACCTATGCATAAATTATTTATTGCGATGTGATTATTGAAATACTATATTTATTTTGAAAATTTTCGTAAAAGTAAATTTACCTCATAAATCAATTCATCGTGTAGTTGCAAAATTAAAAAACCACCGTTTGGTGTAGCCTTATCGCTGTTATCTTCCAACTTTTTTTTGCTGCTCGGAAATTTCAGTGGTGTAATTGGCATACATGAAAAGTGTTTCCGAATTTGGTCTTCTATTAAAACCATAGCTTTTTTTGCTATGTCTGCAGCCGAACCTTGAACTTTTGTATTCACGGCTTGACGTTCAGCTTGTGCTGTATTATCGAATAAACAATTTTGATGAAAAACGAGATACTAAATCTCAAGTACCTAATTATAAACACCTAATTACAAACTTACACTTGATAGCGGCTACGTTACTATTTATATTAGGCAAAACACGTTTCCGACCGGTAATTGTGTTAACAAAACCATCGATGCGTGCTTGTTCCGCAATAGATTTCAACCACGATTTGATGCCTTTGTAAGTACTCATGAACATTTCAAGATAATCTTTGGCTTCAGATTCGGAAATGGATAAGGTTTCAGCTAATGATTTGGCTCCCATACCGTAGATCATAGCATAACACAATTGTTTGGCTCTTTGTCGCATATCATCGTCCACCTGCACGAATAAGCAAGAATGAATAATAAAATGAGCAAAAAAAGTGTTTAGTGCTACTCAAAATTTTTATCTTACCATTTCCTCCGCAACATTATTTAATCTTGCAGCGATATTTTTAAATATATCTCCATTTTCTTGAAGCATCAGTTCATATAGTACCGGATCTTTTGAAAAGTGAGCTAATATTCTCAATTCTAATTGACAGAAATCAGCTGACAACATTATATTTCCTTCGCTTGGGATGAAAGCCATACGCGGACTCAGTACGTAACCGCTAGAAAATGCATTTCATTTTATTTTATTACAAATGAATGAGATGAGTTTAATTAAAAATGTTATTCATCTACGAACCTTATGTCAGATTTGAAATCTCTTGGTATGGTTTGCAAGTTAGGTTCATGCATAGATATTCGACCTGTTACAGTATAAGTTATGCATTGGCTATGGATTCTTCCATTCTTTTTTTCTAATTGTAATAATGGGAAAATGATCTGGAACCATTATCAAAGTGAAATTAATTAATTCATGACATTGAGCTTAAGGAATTTTTGTTGCTACTGAAGCGTACCTTTGTTTGAACAGTGCTGAGCTTACGCCATATTGTTATCAAATCTGATAATGGATTATCACACGATTTAAGCGCATTCTTATTCGTACATCTTCGGCCTTTTTTTGTTAAGCCAAGTACCTTTTCGTTTTAGCAAAGAATTGTTATACATGTAGTATTTATTTCGAAAGCAATGTTGAATTAACATACCTGTGAAACATCCTTTGGAGAATAAAAATTGAATTTTCTTCCCGCTAAATGGAAAGCTTTTTCTTCGGTACTAGCTAAGTCTTGTTTTATAACGCTAGCAAGTTCTAGTAATGATTTGGAATTAATGCCGAAACCTCTCAGTTCCATTTTCGCTAAGATCACTATAGTAGGCATTTCAATATCTATAATTATGATTTTAATAGATAATTATAAATTTAAATCTTTGCAAAAAGTTTTGAATTAAATTTTTTAAAATGAAAATTAATTATACATACTTTTGTAAGCCGATAATAATGCGGGATTGTATTTTTTCATTGTTCCCATTATTTCATCAGTGAGGTACCAAGCTAAAAGAGCTTTTGCAGCAGCTTTAGAAGAAGGATTGAACCTATGAGTAGTGTAATCGTCGTCCAATGCTTTTGCGATATCTTGACCTCGTGAAAAGTATTGAGCCGTTAATTCGGAATAAGATTTTTGACAAATTTCTGAATTCATAAGCCAATCACCGCTTCGCGGGTCGAGAAAGCTGCACGTTGGTTCAATTTCTGTGCGGATGCACAACATTTTAAAGACTTCTTTTACATTAAAACATCGCAGCCGTATCGAGGGATTCTGAAGAACATCTCGAAGAAATGAAATCCTTTCTTTGATAGTAACTTTTGTACCTATAAAATTTATGTAAGATTTATTTAATAGCTCGTTTCTTAAAATTCCACTCTGATCTTACCTACTGTATTTTCGAATGCCATATAAAAAACAGCTCCAACACCCCAAGAAAATACAATGCCACATATTTTTTTGTTAGCGTAAATGTTCGTTTCATTTTTTCGATCTTTTTTACGTTTTTCTGCGCTTCCATTAACAATTCGATTACCGATAGTCGTTTGAGGTTCTTGTTCATATGGTTCGGTAACCATTGCTACGGCTATTTCTTTGCGTTTTTCGATTTCAATTTTTGCTCGAAAATCCTTGAATAGCCGTTGTGAGTTTGCTACAAACGTTGCATCAATTGATTTTAAACTGATTTTTGTGAGGCCGACTGATCTTCGTGGTTTTTCACATTCTTTGTGAAGAGCGTTCTAAAAAAAACATTGATACAGTGAGACTTAAAAAATAGTTCGAATAAAAATAAAAGCTGAATGGACTTGCAATTTGCTTAAGGGGTTTTATTATATTCTCTGATTCGAAGAGATCATCACTATCGTTATCGAAATTATCAGAATCATCTGTGCACCGAATCATTGCTGGGCTAGTTCTTTTGTAGAACGATTCTGGTGTCTTCGGTATTGGCGGAATAAGATCACGGAGTTTTTTTGAAGTTTTGCTCTGATGAATTTTGCGCTGAGTAGCCACGAGTAAACGATTTCGAGTTTTATTTACTGCTCCAGGAGTAACCACTTGCGAATTGACAATAGATTCGTCTGAATCTGATACGCCAGGACTGTAAAATCAAAACTTTATAACTGCAGTGCTTATATTAGTTTAAAATTGTAGGAGCCAACGTACCTCGAACCAACTGCAGTTTTAATTGGCACTCGTTTGTTATAACTTCTTATACCAGCAATCGGCGATTGTTCATCCGATTTTCTAGCAAAAATATACTTGCTTCTTGTAACTGTAGGACTGTTTTCTTTCGAATCTGATTCGATAATCGTTTTTTTCGTAACCCTTTTGTCACCCTCGGTTCGTATGTTTTTCGACTGATCGTCTTCTGTTCGCCTAATTTGTTGCTGCGTCGATGACCCTTTCTCATTGGAAAAAGTTCTAAATTTTCTTGGAGAAAATAACAGCTCTTCCACCGCATTTATGTTTGAAATTTTTTGTGACGAAGTGATTGAATTTTTCTCTTTACTCTGACTGTTAGTACTAGGTACATTTTGAGACTTACGTTGGTTTTGGCTGAATTCACTATTCTCAAAATCAATTAGACAAGAACCTTCAATTACATTTTTTTCCAGTACACTACATATTTGAGCATCAAGAAATGAACTGTCGCTAAATAAACTCATGCTTTTTGATGAGTTGATAGATGATGCAGATTCGCGTTTTTTCTCTTTGACCTTTGGGGTATAGTTCAATAAAGTTGTTGGTTTTTGAAATATATCCGCATCGTCAGTTTTTTTATCCGTACTTTTTAGTAATTCATTAAGAGCGCCAGAGCTCATGTTGAGAAACGATTCTACTCGAAATTCCTCTGAATCTTGTTTAGTAGGTTTTATTTGTTTAATATCACTATCTTGAAAGTCTATTGAACGAATACTGACTAAATTGTTTTCTAGTTCGACTTTGCAGTCTGACTTTTGATTTTCAACCTTTAAAATTTCATTATGTGTAACTCTGTGGTTGTCATCCGATTCAATTATATCAATAGTTCTACTTCGTAAATTCCGACTGGACAACGTAACATTTTTTGTTTGGATATTTGAATTCAGCTTCAAGCATTTTTTTTGATTAAATGGCGGATTTTTGCTTAGGCTGTTTTCGGTGAAGTTTATATTTTCTACAGTAATGTCATCATTAACTTTCGAAACTTTCTGAAGCACCGATTCACCGTCCATCTTTGAATCTTGAAAGTCTACACTGCAAATACTTATCTGTTTTGATTTTTTTAAACTTTCCATTTTTTCAACAATTCTTGCTGTTTGCGCGTTTATTTTACTCTTCAGTGTCATTCCGGTATTTTGCGAAGATTCAACAAAGTAAGAATCAAGATCGTCTTGAAAATCAACCGTAAAAATGGTCATATTTGTAACAGTTTTGCTTTTTTGGACACTTTTATTTTTGCTCGTAAGTCTTGATCTCAATGTACGCGTTGATTTTTCAGGCTGTTCTTTATCGCTTTCATTTATTATGTCCTGCGATATAAGATCGCCACTAAACCGATTGTCAACATGCCCGAGTGACAACTTATTTTGCAATTCTACAGTAACTTGCTTTGCATCATTATTTTCCGTAAATTTCATGGATTTATCCAATGTTTGAGCTTCGATGGCACCAGTTTTTACTTTAGAATCAAAATTGTTTTCTTCTTCTTTTGCATTAATACACGTATTCGGCTGTTGTGGAGTAACTTCTTGAATCAAACTCAATGGTTGTAAGCTTATGGCTTCAGCAGTTGGCGAAAAACAAGAAGACGCTGGAGATGTCGGACTGGATCCTTCATCATTATTTTGACTCCATTTGACGTCTTGCAGTCCTAACTCATTCTAAAAAATTGTTTGTTTATTATATTACGTTTTAAATTTGTCAAGAAAAAATTAGTTAATACTAGCTATACTGACCTTAACGAGTAATCGCGCTTCATTGATAACAATACGAGCAGCTTCGCGCGCAGTGAGACCATCTTTGCCTGTTATGAAAATTGTACGCATTTTCATTTTTTTTTCTACTTCAGCTTTGTTTCCACCATCGAAATCTTTTTCGCTATAAAAAGCGATCACCAAAGTACAAAAATTAATAAGCTTTTTTGAGAAGGAAATGATTTTCATGTAGATAAATACCTTTCGAAAGGTAAAGCTTTTTCTAGGGCCTCCTCAATCTCGATCTCAGATGCAAGTACGAGTTCACCAACAGTAGTGATACCCTGCTTGAACAAACTTCTGGCGCGTAATCCATTGATGCTGGGTAATCTGAGTAAATCGAGTAACTCACGCTGTACACCAAATTGTAAACGTGTTTGAAACTGAGCAAATAGCAGTTCCATGCAGTCCCATTTTAATTCCTTGCAGAAGCTTGTAACCATACCTACGAATATGAACAATAAAATGAATTATAAAATGAATTGTTTTAGTATTATTAAAGGAGCTATCATCAAGTTACCAGAAAACGTGGCGGATGATTGTTGTAAGCTTTGCAATAATCCTCGAGAGCAGTTATATTTTCTACAGACGGCGTTGAGTGGTACCTCGCGTACCAAATCATGTAACGCGAGTGCCGTAAAAAATCGACGATGAATGCTGAGCTAAATAAAAATATTTATTGTATACGTCAAATTAATGCATTCAAATCGAATAATCAAATCATAAACATACTGCTTTCTCTGATTTAATGATGCCTCTCATAGCTGACATGATAAATCGCTCTTCAACGCCGACTAAATTTCCGACCCTACGCTCGCTCTCTGAAAGTTTGCGCCACTGTTCCATAAAGGACATCCAGTCGATTTGATTAATTTGACCACTAGAATTGAAAGGCGTGACGAGATATACAACGTGAAGCTCAGTGTCAAGAACGAAGCATTTCCGGGCTCGTTGAAGCTCTTCGAAGAGAAAAAGCGCATCGCGAGGGGGAATCGAAGCAGAAAGACATGCTTTTCCCAAACAGGTAGCCATCATTCTTTGCTCTTCATTATTATCGTTGGCATTTTTCACCCTGAAAACGTAATAGTATATTATATTACCAAAATAAATGGTATCTTTCTTGAGTTTAAGTAGTTCAATTGATTTGACTTACAGTAAGAATTCGTTGGCTACCAAAAATTCAACAGCCTCCTCCACCATACTCTTGACACCACTGTCTTCACACTTGTAAACAAAAGTACATTTGCTGTAACGATCGAGATCAGCCGGTGTTTTGACAACTTGACTGGCGATGGCTTCAAGCAGAGCACGTATAAGCGGACCTGAGCTTTTCAAGCATGACTTTATCGGTTCTAACGTCGATTTTATCAATTTTTCAGCTACACTTCTCTCGGTATTCTTACAGATCAGTATACTTTCGCCTGCTGTGTCTTTGCCCATGCGACCAGCACGTCCAATCATTTGCTGATATGTCAATTTATCGATAACATTACCGTTGAACATTGGCGATCGTATAATAACTCGTCTTGCCGGTAGATTTACCCCACTACTGAGGGTGGATGTTGCTACCAGGACTTTCAAGGAACCAGTCCTAAAAAAGCGTTTTTATTTTGGAAAAATAAAAATTACATAAAAAACTATTATTATAATATCATATAAATTTATATAAATTTACCGAAAAGCACCTTCGATGATATCACGTTCATCCATAGTCAAACCGGCGTGATGGAACGCAACTCCAAATGAAATGGTCTTTTTTAGAACGCTATCTAAACCCACAGGACTGTGCTCGAGTTGAGCTAAAACTTCTTGAACCAAATCGCTGTCAATATTATTTCGTAAAATCATCCCATTGGTTGTTTTATCACGACCTGATTCATTAAATTCAATATTTTAATAAACTGTGAAAACTTATGCAGATGATGAGGTCTTAAAAATTATTTACCTAACTGAAAAAATGTGGCTGCCATTTGAACAGCCAACTTTTCACACCAATTTTTTGTAGGGCAAAATATTAATGTTCCACGACCAGTACTTATTGTTTCAATACACAACTGAATTACATTATCCAAATCATCAATAATATCAGGAGCTACTGTAAGCTCTTCCACAAGATTGAATTCTTTATTCATTATTGATAATCCAATCTGTTATATTGGTAAAATGTTTAATTATATTGGTAAAAAATGTATCACAAATTATAAATTAAAACAAACTTTGCATCGTTCTTCAAGGGGAATGGGCCTAAAGTCAGTGTGATAAAGTTCAGCATTTAACCATTCAGCTATTAATGGTAGATTTGGTAAAGTTGCGGACATGCCAATTAATTGAATATCAATGTGCTCAAAACTGAAAACATAGTTTTTCAAAAATTTATCTTAATTATATATTCTAATATATACAAATACTGAAATACACATACCTATCAGACATATATTTTAATTTAGTTAAAAGTAACTCTAATATATATCCTCTTCCAGGGTCACCAAGTAAATGTAATTCATCTATAACAACAGCTCCTAATGTATCAAGATCTCCATCTTGCATCAAACGATTTATCAAAGAATTTGCTTTTTCTATTGTAGCAATGGCAATATGAACAGATTGAAAACCTCCAGCTGGTGCAACACCTCCCATGAAGCCTTCAACTCTCACTCCACTATCCGAAAGAAGATCCTAGCAATTGAAAGTTTTTTATTGAATTATTCTAAACATTTAATTAAAATATATAAAATTAATTATTGTTAAATAATGTCCTTACTTGTAAATAAAACATTTTTTCTCTAACAACAGATACAAATGGCAGAATAAAAATTACTTTTTTTCTCCTCTCCAACACAGTTTTCAAAATGAGGAGTTCTGAAACTAATGTCTTTCCAGCCGATGTAGGTGCTGAATACACAAGATTCTTATTGTCTAGTAATATTTTTTTATTAGCTAAACATTCCACTTGCCAGGGAAACATTTGTGTTAATCCTCGAGCATGGTATTTCTATAAAAGTCAAGTATATTTAAGAGGTCATTATATTAAAAAATAGAATTATAACATTTGAATTTCAAAATTGAGTTTAAATAGATCTTCATAACGGTGGACATCACTGGTCACTTTATTGATTTGCATAGATGCAAAACAAACAAGGTGTTGCAGATCAAGCGAACAAGAGACCTTGTTTATTTGGCCTACAGGCAAATCCAAAAATTGGCGAGTGGTGACCACCATAAAAATGATCCGTACCTCAAGAATGAGTGGAGTCAATCCCCAATTAGATAAGTCCAAACGTTTTTGTGCATCATTTTCACCCAAAACTGGTAAACTCAAAATTTTTGAACTGATAAAGCTGCTAGTGACATTACTAAATGCATTACTTTTGTTTTTATAAGAGCCGGAACAATGAAATTTTCCAACAGTTGACGCCGAATAGTTTTCATGTTGTTGATTTGCATCAACAGCGGACAGAGGACTTTTCAACTTTTTGACTTGCATAAACGAATCCCATAGTCGGCTTTCAGCTCTATGCTTACTGCCCAGTTGTCGTATTGTTTTATCACTCGTGACATTTTCTTTGTTTTTATTCTTTCGAGATGAGATGTTTGAATTATGCTGTTCATCATTAGCTTTTTCGACATGTCCTAACTCGCAATAGTTTTTCCCAACGATTTCCAACTCGGTGAACTGATTCTTTTTCCTCGACTTTTGAAACATGATTAAAAATTAATACACCAAAGACGTGGGGCAACATGGGCACTTTTCAAGACGTAGTGAACATTTTTATTATATTATTATTTTCTTGTGTGTTGTGATACGATTTAAGTTCAACCGTCACTTTGCCGGCACAATTCTACTGCTACTAGCAGACGAATGCGCCGATTGAAAAAGCGAGATAGGCGCACGCGGCACGACTCACAAGTGTGTTGTGGTCCAATGGCGCGAAATCCAAAAGAGCGCTCCGAATCAGAGTGGTAAATAATGTAAAGAGTTTTAAGAGAAGTGAAATCTGAGTATATGAATAGAAGGAAAGGAAGCTACCGATATCATTCAATTTACAATCATTACGGAACAAGAAGAAGCAGCCAGTAGCTTTCCCCACTGTCCATTCACCTGTATCTGTGGTGGCCCACACCCAAGTCATTTCAAAGAGCAAAACTCAAAATTAATGCACACTTTGTTCATCTACTTTCGAGCAATAAATTATAAAACTATTCGTTAAGTACATAATATTTATAATATTGTAAAACCCTTAAATTATCAAGTCGCATAGAGACACATAAAAGCGTATACAATTGCGAATTAGGAATGCACATTGTTTTATAATGTTATATTCTTAACAACATTTGGAATATGAAACTCATGAAATTTCCCAATTATTAAAATTCATTAATCGAATGACGATAAACAATTAGGGGCGAATCATCGATTAATTTATATTTTTCGTTAAATGTGGAAAAGAATTGATATGTTTTATCGCGTTGATGCGATGTTATACTCGCATGGATTATTACTACAATTACCAATGTTAATAAAAAATCTAGCATCGTTATAAATCGCAATCAAATGAGTACACGTTCACAGAAAAGTGTCAGGAATAGAGCAGCGCATGAGAGGCTTATTACACGAGCGTGACACATGGAGTCGTTAATATTCAGGAATGTATCTATGCTTGAAAACTCACATATCCACCGGAAATCTCCTCCGAGAGTAGAAGGTATTGGGATGTTAATCGATGCTCCCACGAAACACTGAATTCAAACGGTACTTGGGTTACTCGGACGACTGACAGCGTGACGATAATTTTCGAACCTGAGCACGTCTACTATCTACATGTATCGTTATTATGCTTATTAATAATTTACGGTCGCAAAGCTAATACGTAAACAGGAACACTTTTTGATCCGATCCGATCGACAATGAGTCTACTTGACACAAAGACAACTTATACACCTGGCGAGCTAGGAGCAAATGTTACACTTTGACATTCGAGCGGGCAGCTGCATTTTCAAACAAATCATTCATCAAAATTGTACACCAGCATTTAAAAATGTCCTATGGATGCAAACACGGCTGCAAATCCGAGGAGTAAATAATACGTGAGTAAGTAGAAGAATGACGTAGAAAAATGACGTAGAAAAATTAATTAAGCGAGCGTATAATATAAGAGTGGTATCCGCACCTTTCACTTTTGACTTTGTCGGCCTGGTCCATATCGAGCGCGTACGCGAAGAAAGTGACCTTGAAAAAAGTACCGGTTTGGTTTTGTTTTCTTTTTCCCGAAAAAAGTGGAAAAATATGTATTACGAGCCTGCGTATCAAGTATAAAGGATTAATTTATCGGCAGATAAAAATAACTGTATCGTAATTGTGGAGCAGCCGCGAACGAGCGCGAGGGTGGGGGGCCGAGTCACACGTGCAAGCGGCAAAGTTTCATCGGCTCTCGAACGAGTATCGGCGTATATATTGCAGTATATTGTATTGGCCATTAGGATGAATGACTCGAGTTCGAATCTGGGTTAATTCGATTTTGTCTTGGTTTCGACAAGAGCTCGAAGAGTCGCATGAACTTACGATCTGATCGACAAACAGGTGTTTAAAAGAATTAGAAGCATAATAAGCGTAATTTGTCAAGCAAAAATTGACCATCAGCTGAGACGCATCATCGAGTCTAGCCGGCGAATCCCTACTTATTAGGCCGACGCATCTATACCGAGGCCCGCGATGTAAACGCCGTTTGGGCATTTGCTCCGAGCTACAAGCAATCACTTGTGCTCGCGACTATTTAGCATAATACACGTAGCATAACAGAAAACGTAAATAGAGCGAGTCTCCTCGTGTCTACGCGAGGTCAAAGCCCGTACAGTCGAAGCCGAGAGCCGATCGCCGTACTGCCAATCGAACCCGACAAAATTCAGCAAAGATCGCGGAAAAATCGCTAACTTATCGAATGCTGCCACTCGTGTAGGATATTTTTCTTGGCCGCACCGCTGCATACCTCGCGTTTCGTAAGTACTCTTTTCCTTGCGCTTCTTCTTTCTTTTTGTCGCGGGACGCCATCTCCGTGGCTCTGCTCTGCCGGCGCTGCCACCAATCGCTTAGCCGCGGCGTATAGAAATCGATGGACCTACATTACTTTTAGCTAATTGCTTTCGATCATCGCCGCCACCGCCGCAGCTTCGTCATCGCTTTCGATCAGTCAATGAGAGCATTTCATGCTGATCGTCTCGCGAGCCCAACTCTTCTCTTTCTCTCTCTCTCTCTCTCGAGGGCACCGTTCTTTTCACTGTTTTTTTCATTCATCGAGTTTTTTTCGTCCAAGCAGTGGTCCACCCTCTTAATTTTTTTTATTTATTTTTGTGTTTTTGTTTTCTTCAACGAGTGTCAGAGGTGAAATAAGTACTTTCATTCAACGGCAGACAATATGACGATGCAACGTGCAGCGACGCGATCGGCTGCACTGTTGATGTTGTGGCTGCTTCTCATTTCCGATCGTTCAATCGTTCAGCCAGTTGCTGCGCAAAATGATTTGACCACTAACTTTTTATCAGGTAAGACAAAGTTTCCATTTTTATTTTTTTAGCTCCCACTTCGGTAGAAGCTTTCAATTGCTTTTTTTCTTTTAACCCGTGAGATTATATCGGTAATTGATTGTGTCATTGTTGATAGTGCAATCGAATTATTTATACTTTTTCGCGCTAATGCTACTTTTTGTTTCCTATTATTAAAGACAGCCTTTTCTGATAAATTCTGTATCAAACTGCATGTAAGAAACACCTCGCACATTTCAATTGCTAATGATGTAGAGAATATAGTTTATTACTGGCCTAAGGCGGGAAGTGTATAAAAGTCCCAAAGCGGGTGTAATTAGAATTACCAGCTTAGATTTGCATACGATTTTTCATCGGCTGTGGGCCAAAAATGTCATTTCCCGTTATGGACAGGGAAACAGTCAGTTTTGGGCTCTGTCATGAAAAAAATATTCCTTTTCTAACGTTACGCGCGTCTTTTACACAGGACTTTTTAGTCTCATCAACGAAATTCCTGACATAACTCCTCCAAAAAGTACCAGCACAGTCGAGGAAAAACCAAGTGATAGTAAAAATGCAGAATCAACGATCATGTCGGAAACATTGACTTCAGTGGCGGTTCCAACTACGACGGCGACGCAAAGGACTACTACAACTACAACTACAACAACGTCTACAACGACAGCCAAGCCACAGGTAAGCAGACGAGTTTTAGGAGCCCAGACTGGTATTTCAAACTGATATTCAAAAAGTCCATATAAATCGAAATAATTGAAAAAAATTTTGTTTTGATAGTAAAACATTTTCACCTGTTTGATTAATGTACACGTCAAAATATGAAAAATTTGAAGAAATAATCAATATTTCATAGTCTGTCCTCTTAAACATTTATCATGTCTTGGAAAAAATCGACTCAACTCGAAAAATGAAAACTTTTAGGTAGATAAGGAGGAAATATCGCAGCAAGAGGCACCATTGCCGAGTAAGTAGTTTTTTGTCTAGATTATAGAGAAGGCTTCTTGCTGGCTCTAGGGAAATTTTTAATTAATTGGGCTCGTCTAAATATAGTAAGGGTCTGCCCCGGCTCGTGCATGCTCACCTCCTTCGTCAGGTACTGCGAGGCCGTTCTGGAGGTGGACTCGCTATGCGATAGCAAGACTCGCTGCTGCGTGACGAGGGAACTTTTCGGGGACTCGCCGCCGGCCCAGCTGCGAATCTACGACCACAAGAAATTCGGCGATCCCGTCGTTCCCAACGAGGCCGTTGTCGGTAGCCCCTCGACACCCCTCACGACATCGTCTATGGCCACGACATCCACTACCGAGCCGCAGACGCTTTCCACGAATACCAATACGAATGCCAATACGAATACGAGCAGGAAAAAATGCAAGGGCGGTTGCGTCAACATCTATATAGCTAAATTACTGTGCGAAAAGGTCGATTCCGATGCCGATTGCGGCGACATGAGCTTGTGCTGCGTCGAAGACGAGGAGGAGGAGGAGGAGGTGGAGTCGCAAAAACAGGTCGGTATTCATCCTCGCCACTCATGGACTCGCATGCATGGCAATGTATTTTTCTTACCCGAAGGACTCGTATTGACTTTTCTAGGAGGTGATCACTACAACGACTACGCCGAGACCAGCTAAAACATCCACAACGAGCCAAGCTGGCCAGAATACACGGCCTTTTTGCAGTGGTATCTGTGTGCCGAATTTCGTGTCGATATTATGCGAAAAGAAGAGCGGTATTGGTTGTCCGAAGGAAAAATTATGTTGCGAGAAGTTTCTTAACTTAACTTTGCCGGTAAAGTCAATTTTTTTATTTACCCATAGTTGGATGTTGGAAAGTATCTAAAATCGCTAAATCATTCGTTGCGTTGTAATTTTAGAAAATTGCTCCAGCAAAACCAAAACCCGCGACGAAACCTCCGGTGAGACGCGAGGATCGCGTCGATCCAACGCCAGATCCAACGCCAGATCCAAGACCATATTGTCCTGGGAGCTGCATCAAGGCGTATTTATCGTTGGCCTGCTTCAGTGAGTACCTCGATTAAATCAGTGCGCCTCAATTGAATTAGGAGTTGACTGGACTTTTTTTGCAATATATAGAAAACGCCGAGATAACTGACCTGTTCAAGTGCCCGAGAGCGGAGCAGCGCTGCTGCGCCTACAAGTCGGTCATACGCGAGATGCAGGGCATCATGGAGACGCCGACGAACGAAATCAAGGACAAGATCGACTACGAACTGGCGCCACTGCTCCCGGGACACTATCCCCGCATCCCAGTGACGCCCCAAGCGATCCCCCACGACCACGGGCCGATTTACGTGGACGCGCCGATCACGACCACGACGAAGAAGGCCCCCTACGACTGGTTGGTGTGCGGGGCCAAGGGTACCCAGCGCAGTCAGTACTCGCTGACCGAAGGTGGCGGCGGTGGCGGCGAGCTGCGTCGTCGCGAGGCTCGTATCATCGGCGGCCAGGATGCCGATTACAACGAGTGGTGCTGGCAGGTGGCCATTCTCAACTCGCGAAATCAGTACCTGTGCGGCGGGGCCCTCATCGGTAAACGATGGGTAATCACCTCGGCGCATTGCGTCACCGAGTAAGTACTTGTATTTATAATTACAAGACGAGATCGAGTCGAGAAATTGGTAAGGAAAGAAATGTGTCCCTCCAACAGAACCGTCAAGAGCGGCGAAGCCGTTTACGCCACGCTCGGGGACAGCGACCTGAGCCGCAGGTATGGCAACCCGGGGGCGCGCACGATCCAAGTCGACACGACCTACATCCACCACAACCACAACAGCCAGACCCTCGACAACGACATAGCCCTGCTGAGGCTCGAGCGCGACGTCGAGCTCGGCCAGGGCGTCTGCCTGGTCTGCCTGCCGGGACGAGAGTCCGATCACAGGCCCGGCACGAGGTGCACCGTCACCGGCTACGGCTACCCTAGCCAAGGTCTGCTACCACACTTTATGCAATTACATATTTTACGAGTACCGATTTATTAACGATTTAACGATTTATCGTTCGCAGAAGGACCGATAGCCCTGCGAATACGCTCGGCCGACGTACCGATCGTCTCCGACAGCGAGTGCATCCGCAAGATCAACGCCATAACCCAGAAGGTCTTCATCATGCCGACCAATAGCTTTTGCGCCGGCGGTGAGTCTTACAACGACGCGTGCCGGGTAAGTCTCGTATCTGATGCTATTTATTCACTCGAGCTCGAGTCATTCATTACCTCCTTGGTTCTTTCTTGCGCAGGGTGACGGTGGCAGTCCGCTGGTGTGCAAACAAGGAGACTTCTACGAGCTAGCGGGTCTCGTTTCCTGGGCCTACGGCTGCGGACAAGGGCCCGGTGTCTACGTCAAAATATTGCCCTTCATCGACTGGATCAAGCAGATAACTGTCCTTAATTCGTAAAAGCTCTTCAATTTCCATCAACGATTATTTAGCCATATTAGCTCTTACTTTTTTTACTAAAAAAGACACCAAAGTTTAGTCTGTGATACATTTCGATGACTAAGATGCTATGAATCGGTGACTTCTGGTTACTTTTGCGTACCTTCCCCGAGTCTAATTGCATCGGAACGTTAATAACAATAATTTATGTAATGTTTTCTCTCTTTTTATCTTTTATCTAGAAACTACTTTTATAATCGCGTATGATTTTGATTTAAACTGTAAATACAACTTGATCCAATGAGGGGGTCGATAAACAATAACACAGTGGATTGTGTTAATCCTAAAATGTTGTCTTTTATTTATTCTCCTTTCGATTTTAGAGAGCAAAGCCAACCCTAGGTACATTTTGATCTACTTATTACTAGAACTTTGCCTTTTCTCTCTCTCGGCTCCAGAAATTTAAATATTAATTAATGCTTAAGTAGATTAAAGAGGCTGGCTGACACGTCTCAGGGAAATGTGCATACACTTTTGACAGTAGCATAATTCATGAGAATTAAATATACTACATGACTTATCATGATGAGCGTCTCGTTTTTTTTCTTTATGTTTCATATCAAATCTTCGATACAGGAAAAATTGCGATAAAAATGTTAGTTTTATAGAAGGTGAAAAGAATCAATGTAAGAACGTTGTCTCAACAGTTATTTGTCACAGCAAATTTTTATTCAATTTTTTATTTACTATGAACTACAGAGTTGTACATAAAGTCTGATCTATTAATTTAAAGAAGACAGTATTGGTAAGATTGAAAAAGTGCAGAAGGATAAAACGAAGATATGGCATTGATAAGAAGATAAGAAAGATTAATCCAAGCCTCTTCTTATATGTGAGTTTTTGGACGTTTCTGGATATAATCCTTGAGTTTCGGGTGCGAGCGTACGTTATCGTAGAGTTTCGTTAATGTTGGATAGTTCAGCAAAAGATCTCTCTTAAGAACAGTAGAAACAAGCTCGATGATGCAAGTAAAATGGATATCAGCCCAAGTCAGCTGTAAAGTGAAAAAAATTTAATAGAAAAAAATCGTCATCGATCGATGAGGCGATAAAATAACGTGACGTCGATACGGTACCTTACTGCCAACAAAATATCCGCCGTTTTTCTTCGCTCTCTCCTCGAATTTATTCAAGAAGAAGACAGATTTAGTTTCGACGTTCTTGAGGTATTTAGCTTTGAGATCTTCATCCTTTTCCCGGAAGTACAATGTCACATCTACGTTATTTATGAGTTTTAATATAAGCGTGTAACTGGGTCTATTTCAAGTTTATTATATATTACATATAAAATAAAATACTGACCCTGTCGGAAATCTTCTATGTCAGCAACGGAGCCATCGATTGACATGGCTTCGAGATCATCTCGACCGTAGAGAGCAAACTTCTTGGCGAGGTATCGGCCTATCGCTATGGATTGGTGATAAACTTTGCCGTCGATTTCGAGAACCGGCATTTGCTCCATGGGCATTGCTGCAAGTCAATATATAATAATTAGGGTCTATGTAGGTAAGAATATTTTCAACATAAATTCCCTACATTCTTATATGATGTATAGGATGCAACTGCGTGTAGCATGACAATACAAAAATAGTAATTAATATCGACGCAAATAAGCCATTCATTTTCGGATCTTTCTTGCCGTCTTTTGTCTTCGAAAATTGTAATATATTTGCGAAGATCTGGTCGTACGAGCACAGCATAATTCTAAAGTAACCCAAGCCACGAGCCCGTAAGTTTTTCAGCGATTTTAAGTAATACTTTTCAATTCGTACGACGCCTTTGGGAAACCATTTCTGAGATTAATAATGATTAATGTTCAAGTAAGACTAATTAAGTTGATAATCGACGCGAGATTTGTAAAACGCGGTAGTGTTGAACACATTTCTAAAATATGTATGTGTCCCACGGCCGAGAAATAGAATAAATCACTATTTTTTCTATACGTATTGTGTAAAAATTGAGGACATTAAATTATATATATATATATATATAAATACGGCTATGATGTATAATTTGTAAAAAAAAATGACTGACATGAATATTTCATAGCTAGCAAAAAAGAGGAATGGCTGTGTTCTATAGCAGAAAGTAGGTCCGTATACTTAAAAATGAAATGAATATATACACAACGTCAAGTAGTCATGTCCCAATTAGACGAAAATTATAAAAATGTGAGTTAAAGCACGTATAATTGGCATGAATCCGTCGATCATTATGCTCCAAGCGCAAGAGTACAATCGAGATAAAACGTAATTTATCCCAAGTTACGTAAAGACGGCGAAGCATAGCGCAAGATAATTTTGTACTCGCGAGCGCTCACTTGATTTCAAAGCGGGCCAATCCTCCATTTCGATCCTGTGGTCCTTGAAATCGACGCCACCGTAGGTCAAGAGCATACGGATCGGCTCTCCCAAGCCTTTCAAGTTGAAGTACGTCAATTTGTAGTTGGACATGATCGATAACTATGGAAATGAAAAACAGAGCTAGTATATAGCGAATAAAAGTGAGCGCGAGGTGCAAAATTACCTCAAATCAGCGGAGCTGCGAATACGAACGCGACGATTTCTGCTCGACGACTGGATTTTTTGCCTCGTATAGCGTGCAGTTGGCGCTCGACGACCGGCCCCTCCTCTCGCAGAGCTCATGCGTGCAAAGTGCAGCGTATGTATGACAGCTGCATTGTCATTAGCGCTAATTGCTCCATGTCAATTCACCGTCGCATCGTGACTCTGCGATGGAAGATTTATTAGGTGTAGCTCAATGCCGATCACATGCTGCTAGCTCATCAACCTGTCTCTCGTGCAACAAAAACTTCATGCGTATTATTTACATTGAATAAGCATAAAGCACATCCAGATTATTATCCTTGCTTTACGCATTTTCCCGGATTTCTATAAAATGTTTTTTTTTTCTAAAAATTGCGCGAATGTCGCAATAATAGTGATTTTCTGGACATTCGCGTAGTTTTCGAAAAATATTTAACAGAAATCTCGAAAACTGATCAATAAATCGTATGAAGTAGTCGATTGAAAAGATCGTGAATCAGCGATATTTTGTAAAAACGAGTTATTAAATTGTAAAAACAATAATGTGTCTTCTTTTTTATCTATTAGCGATCTCGACCGCAGTGTATTTTGAATCCAATAATCGTAATAAAAAATGGATTCACAAGAAGCTAGCCTTCAATGAGCATTAATTAGCTATTTCAAACTTGAAATTGGAATGAGAATTGAATGAAAGGTACTAAGTATGGCTATACGAGACCTGTAACAAAGTCCATATCGATTATTATTTAATCGTGAGATTGCTGAGCGAGCCGCTCGCATAATAAGCCAGCTAAAATTTCGACCACACACGATCAGATATTTGCGAAAATCATGAAGCTGTAAGAGGCGCACACATTCAAGCCTATATCATGCGATTCGTTATCGGTACAAACACATCCATGTTTTTTACTCACTCAGCAGACTGGGTGCGTCCACAGTAGCCATGTTATTCGGGGTATCACTGGCATAACTTGAGCTATGATACAAATAAAGCCGAGTAATATGGTTATTGCAAGATGCTTATTTAAATTGCTTTTTTTAATTGTCCCCGCCGTGGTCGTAGGCTCGAAGATCAGCATTGACCCTGGTGTTCTCCTACGCGCACTCATTTAAACTTTTGTTTTTTAGAACGCATTCGAGTCTGGTAATAATCTGGGCTTTTAATTGATTCGCACCTCGGGTTCGAACCGATTAAACCCGGCTTTAATCCTGAGCCTTGGTGTCAAACCAAGTTTTTAACTAGATTTAATCTTAGTTTTAATTTAGTTTTACCATCGGTATTCCATTGGATTTTCACCGGCTTTATAATCGGGTATTAACCAGTTTTATATGATTTTTAAAATCTAGGTATCAACCAGTATTCTATCGGGTTAAAGCTCGATTATCCCCCGGTTTTAATCCCAGCTTTTAACCCGGCTTTTAACCCGGATTAAACCCGGATTCAACCCGGATTTTAACCTGGATTTTTACCCATATTATATTGCCCGGATTGAACCCGGATCTTAACCCGGATTATTGCCCGGATTAAACCTGGATTAAAATTCGGGTTTTTACCCATTTTTCACCATTTTTAATTATTGCTATAAACAGTTTTCATCTTGGCTTTGACTAGGGTTATGTGTGTCTCTATTTTTCGAGTTTGACGCGATCCGAAGTATACTGGTAGGGTTCGGAAAAACTTGAGCTACCGAGTTTTTCCGCGGGCACTTGAGTTTTTTGTACGTTTTGTTTAACAATATTTCCACCAACAATATTAATGCAAAAATTAAAGAATCTCAGTCTGAATGTCAGAAGCAAATAAGACCAATATAGTTGTTACGATGCACGGCTAATTAACCTTAAAATGAAAATGCCGGTATTTTCTGTCACCTCGATGTGTTTGTTGCCTCTGAGGAGCCTTGAATCTTACCCTGAGTTGAACGCGAGACTTTCTTGGAGGCTGCGAGAAAGTGGATACGAGAATTGACTCAAAGATGACGATTTTTATTCGAGATACTTGGCCACGCCGTGCGACAAGGCAGATACGGCAGTCCGATACCGGTGGTCGACCAGGTCAAATATCTGGGCCTGCACCTGGATCGACGGCTGACGTGGAGAGCGCACATATGGACGAAAAGAAAGCATCTGGGTCTAAGGCTGCGCGCACTCTACTGGCTTATGGGACGTAGCTCGTCCCTGTCGCTAGAAAATAAGATCCTGATATACAAGTCAATCCTGAAGCCCGTTTGGTTGTACGGATGCCAGCTGTGGGGTAGAGCGGCAAACTCCAGCATCCAGATGATTGAGAGATTTCAAGCCAAGGTGCTTCGCTGCATAGTGGACGCACCGTGGTATGTGCCCAACGAGGTGCTCCGCAGAGACCTCAGCATCCCATTGGTCCGCGAGGAGATCGATGGGCTCATCAAGAAATACACGAACAAATTGGAACAACACTGTAATCCTCTGGCGTCAGTTCTGTCGCGGCCACCCTTGAGGTCAAGACTCAAAAAAATTCAGAGACTGTGAACCGGCTCTCTTCTGTCCGGCTATCTTGGACAAAAAATTGCTAAAGACTGGCCGATGATCATAGGATCATTTACCTGACTCCCGTTTAGTTTGTTAAATTACGCTCTGCACTATTTACTTATTGTCGTTCATATATTTTTTCAGACAGATTGTAAATAAAAAAATAATAAAGATAAAAAAAAAAAAAATATTGTTGGTGAAAATATTGTTCAACAAAACGTACAAAAAACTCAAGTGCCCGCGGAAAACTCGGTAGCTCAAGTTATTCCGAACCCTACCAGTATACTTTGGATCGCGTCAAACTCGAAAAATAGAGACACACATAACCCTAGTCAAAGCCACCCAGGTGAAAATAGTATGTAAGATCTGACTCCAGATCTGGCATCAGATCTGGTATAAGATCTGACAAATGTACACCAGATCTGAAGTGACTGTATTGACTCTAATTAATTAAACAATAAGTTTATTAATAATTGAAATTTTATAACAAATTTAGTTATATTTTAATAATCACATCGATAATATCTTTAAGTAAAATTCCTACAATATTTAGGTTTATGATAATGTGAATTTAAATTGATTCAACAACTTTTATTATTAAGATTTATTATAAAATTTTAATTATTAATAA
>CACVKI010139992.1:0-63764 GCA_902732785.1 Trichogramma evanescens | reverse complement strand
TTATCAATGATCATTTCGCAGCAATCGAACGGCAGCGCATTGTGTATCAGCTGCATGAAATGCAACTTGGCCCAGCATCGAAAGAAGCCTCTCAGCAGCTTCTCGCACAGATGCAAATCGACGGCCTTCCAGCGGCCCGGGCGCATCATACCCATTTGGTTCGAGAGTTGGAAACCGAGATAGTACTCGCGCTTCAGTACTCGAGCCGCCTCGTCGATCGACAAATGGATGAAATCGTAGAGCGACAGACTCGGCGTAGTGGCTGGCTCGCACGAGTCATACCGCGGGACGGGCAAAATCTTCATCCTTTTCGCCTCCTTCGCGAGACGCTCGTCGTCGCGACAACTGTTTTCCAGATCCGCCGACGATTCCTCGAACAATTCGTACCTGTCGAACAGCTTCATGATCGACAGGGCGTCGCTTTCGTCGAAATCGTATCCTCCGTTCTCGAGGTGTTCGACCACGTCCATGACGTTGCACGCTATTATCAATTTTTGCTCACTGAAATAATCTTTGCGTGCGTAAAATCTCTCGCCGAAATGAGCGGGCGAAGGGAAGACGAAGCTGGACAAATCGGCGCCGCGATCCAAGAGAATCTTGACGTGATTCGGCAAGAAATTCGACACCGCCAATCGCAGCGGTGTGTAGCCCAGCTTGTCCACGGCATCGATCTGCACCGTCTTCCGGAGCTCGTCGCAGATCTTCAAAAACTTCTCCGCCAAGTCATTGTCTCGCCTGCAAGCGATGTGCAGAGGGGTCCATCCGATCATGTTGGCCGAATTCGGATCGGCGCCACTTCTCAGCAGCCATTCGGCTATCTTCTCGTGGCCGTGAAGCAGAGCCGCGTGCAGCGGCGAATCACCTGTAACTGGATCGAGGCCGTTCGGATTCTGCAGGAAGTCGAGAGAAAACTTGGCGAAGTCGTAATCGCCTATAGAACAGGCGCAGTGCAAATTCTGGAGGTGCTGATCGTCGAAATTATTATAGGCGTACCACGTTCGAGTTTCCACTTCAAATATATATGAGTTATGTTGGCGCAGAATTTTAACGTCGATCTCAAAATTAACCTTTTCTCCTGCGTTCTTCGTTTTGTCCATGTTGACTTTGACGTCCATTTGTTCGGTGGTATACGACGTGAACGTCGTTTTGCGCGCTCACACACAATGCACAATCACTTATTATATGAATTATTTTTCACTATTAATTACTCGCTGCATTAAATTCGATATTATTTTGGTTGGCTTTTAAACACGTGGTGGGTGAAGCTATTCGAGAGACACGAGTGGCGCAAGTTATGTGAAGTATTTTCCGTGTCGTTTAACAGCGTACAGACGTGCACATGCGCTCGACTAATAGAAGAACTTTCTCCTTTCACCTGCATAACTTGAATTGAGAGCGTACATGGTGCGCATTGAGCACACTAATTTTGAATTTACCCTCGCTTTTGAGGTATGATATACGTTTTAGTTTTTAAATTTTCGGTGTTGGAGTTGTAACTTCCCGTGTTGTATAGCCTACACACCAGGCAAGCCGTCAATGCCGCGTGCTGACCTGCCGAGTCGTATAGCCTACGCAAAGACAACGCGCCAACTCTGCGGGCCGAGCCGAACCAGCCTCATACGCCTGCACATACCGAACCGGCTTGTATTTATTAAACAATAGGCTATACTTCATAAATATATGACCATGCATTCTCATTATGTTCCTTATAAAATTATAGTTTTTAGGACGATTCGATCGGTGCAAAACCCGATCTGATATGTTACCAAGAACTACCGTAACAGTCGATTCAATGAGCTGCTACGGTTCGATAACTTACTACATTAAGTTCTTTATTAAATATTATTTTAAACTAAAATAATACTCTATGGTAGAGTAATAACAATATCATTGTTGAATAATAAATAGCGCATAAGTGTTGATTCAAATTAGAAAGTAACAAGAACATTATTTGCCATGTCTCCGTCGCCGTTCGACAGAGCTACTTATTATTATCAGTTAAACATTATATTAAATTCATGTTAAATCAATTCGAATCACAGTTATTCAGTACATCAAATTTATGTTCAACTTTATAGTTAATAATGTTGTACATTGTTGCATAGGTATATTTAGCTTGACTAGAGTTAATTTCAAATTATAAATCGTAGCGATCAATATCAACTCATACCTGGATTATACAATTAATTATTGCTTACATAACTAAGTATACGTGCGCAACAATTATATAGAATATTAATTATTTATTTAGTATTTATTATTGTCAACTAGTTAAGAAATTTCTTAAACAAAATTGTTACGGAGTATATGAAAATAGTAGATTTTCTTACAAGGGGGAGAAATGAAACTTCCGCATGCACGTGATAATGGCGCTGAGGCGAAGCCGAGCGCGATGGCTATGTCCATATATAAGAAGTGTATGAATAAGTTCGCTAAAGCAATCAAAACTTTCGATGCAAATTTTCAATTGCAAGGCTGTTTTTTTTCCTTTTTCTCTTGCATTGCTTCTCTCCCTCCAACTCTTCTTCTCTCTCTCTCTCTCTCTTCTTATCTACATACACATCTTGAAATTTGCTCGCTCATCTTTATTATCTATAAAGGGATTAATTGTTCTTCGGTTTTTTTTACTTCTCCATTCGCGCGCAGTCAGGCCCCAATTGAGCTTTTATTCTCGTGAGAAAGTTCCAATAATAAGATCATCGTCGTCGTCGTCGTCGCGTCTCGCTCGCTGTATTACGGCGAAATATTAATTAACTCAGATTTTCATCGTCGCACTCAATTGTCGTTCTCTTTCATTAAACACGCTTTCACGACGCCGCATAACATTCTTACCTTAGCATGCACTCGAGACTAGATATAGACGCCCCGGATTCCACGAGATTCCTTAAAGTATACGAGGCTCTATACCTGACGGGCATACACACGCGCAGATCGCGCCGGGCTTTAAGATTTAATTTCCAAAAAGACGAGGCGCGATGGCGTCAGCGCAAAAGCGTAGATTTGTCAAGCACCGGTACGAGTATTTTCTTATACATATATACGCGAGCGCTGTAAAGCTCGCCGTGGAGCAACTATCTCTAACGCAGCATCGCGCCCAGGCAGACAGTGCAGCATCCTAAATTCCCGGCATTCTTGGCCCACGAGGAAATTCCTCAAATGAATCCAATTCACGCTATCGGTCGCGTCCATGCATGCGCTACTACACGATCTCGCTCGCTCGCACGCGCTTTATCTCGATGCTCGCATCTCTCTTTCTCTCTCTCTCTCTCTCTTCTCTCACGACTTTCAACACTTGGCATTTGTGCTTATACTCCTTCTATCCTTTCTCGTGAGCTGCGTTTAGTTCTCCTTTTTCTCTACTACTACTACTACTACTACTACTACTACTACTACTACTACTACTACTACTACTACTACTACCACTGCACAGTTGGGCGCATGTCGATGGCGTGCGAATGTACGTACGTAGGAAAGACAAAATTAAAAGTAAGCAATGGGAAAAGTCAATAAAAATATACGCTTGCTCCCTCGAGTTGTTCCAAGTGTTTTTTCAATGTTCTTTTTTTTTGTTGCACTTTAGGCGTAAACTAGAGAGGACTTGAGGGGTTTCTTTGCAATTAGAATGTGCTCGTCAAAATTCGATCGGTTCAGCTCCCGAGAAGGGTTCGAGTATATCGATACACCGACAGTAAAGTCGAATCGTGCGGGCCGAACTTAGCTCGGATGCAGTTAAGAAAGAGGAAGAGTAAATCAGAAAAAATAAAGGGAAAGAAAAGCTCGAAAAAAGCTAGCAGGAGAGAGGGATCGAGAGGTATAGCGGGGGTTACTCTAAAAGCGGTAAAGCGAGGGAATAAGAATAAAAGTCAAACTTTCGCGTTCGTCTAGCTCGGGACTTTTTTCACTTCTCTACGTACCATCGGAGTCTATACTACTGGTCCTGGGGTATCACACACTGCGTCGAGCTATTCTCCTCTCTCGGGCTGCGCGCGCGTAAATAGCTGCGGAGGTATCTTCTCTCTTCTCCCGTTTTTCTCTTTCTCTTTCTCTCTCGCACTCGTCGCTGGGAATTGTTGCGTTCGATCGACGCGAGCTTCACTAAACAGAGGAAACTCTTTTTCGGTCTTTCTTCGCTTATGCACATCCTTGTTTTCCTACATATACCTTAAATTTAATGTCGATTTAATATAAAATCAGAAATTGAAATTAGAGTAACCGATGCTGATTTTATTTAAAGTACTTTTACACGAAATCATTGTTGGAAATTAATGTATCAGTACGGATTTGTTTTTTTTTCTATGTAGTTCACGAAAAATGAATGAAAATGCAATTACCTACATAAATTTTAATGTAAAAACCAATCAAAAATAATTAGTTGATCTATACTCAAATTTAATCGTATAGATTGAAAACTGACGTTTTAATACTGATTTACTTTATGCTATAACTGTACAAAGAATGTATGGAAATTCGATCGTAATTAAAGCCAGTCTCAACCGCTAGATGGCGAGTACCTGTATATCTCTAAATCTGCAAGTGGTGGTGTTGGGGGTCACACCATTATCAAAGCGTAACCTCAGTGGTATGGGAGGCGCAACCATATCGACTATAGGTACACGCTAATACACTAACACATACACTTACATACACACGGAAGACACACCGTTAAGTAGAACGGTGAGGTTGGCCAATTAGCCTCGTAGCAGAAAGGGCCGTAATCCACTATAAAAAAATATATATAATATATCTGCAAGTGGTAAAGTAAAAGTAAATCTTCATAACTAAGTTTCCTAAAAAAATTAGTTAACGTACTATTTGTAAGTATGAAACGTTTACCATAATTTTAATAATCTTTATTGTGCGAGCACCTAATACAAGTATGAGCATTGCAAAAGAAAATTATGTCTCTTACGAAAAATTACTGTATCAGATAGCAAAACTCATGATATAAGTTTGATTAATAATTCGCCAATAAATGGCGAAGCGAGGATTTTTTAGCAAAACTCGCAAGATATTTTTTTGGAACTAGCATACAAGAATAGTATGTGTATAAGAATTATAATGTGTTCTGCACTATATTTATAATTATTATGTATAATGTTTATAAGAATTAGCATAGTTTTTTGTATGTATATTGTTATACAGGCACAATTTTGATCCTGCGACCGCAACAAAGCCTTTTATTTTCGTTCGGTCTCTCTTCCTCCCGCCCGGCATCTCTTTCTATTTCTCTATGTTTCTCGATCCATCGCCTACATATCGCGCTGTGTGTGGGTCACAGAGGTCTATAAACTTTGGGACTATGTAGTATTATATACATACATACACACGATCGAAAGAACGGAGATGCGCTCGGACGACCGCATCGCAGCTCCTCTCTCTGTGTTGTGCAAAATCGATATATCGACTTCATTATTGAGGAACAGCTCGCGCGAGGGAGAGAAAGAGAGAGAGAGAGAGAGAGAGCAAACGTGCGTTACTCTCGGACCCAGTTCTATTGGCATAGATATACACAGCGAACACACACGAGTGCGTATCGAACGTACATAAATAGAACGTCGGACGGCTACAGTAGCAGCAGCAGTAGCAGCAGCAGCAGCAGCAGCAGCAGCAGCAACAACAGCGATATAACGACGCCGAACTATCATGTGAGTTTGTGCGTTGTGTGCATGACGAACGGGGCAGAAGGCCAATCTAGACACAACAAATTTTTGCCTCACTTTCCCGGGCAACGGCGGGGCGTGTAACGAAATTAATCGCTAATTTCATTGCCGAGATTGCGAAGAGCGCGTAGTCCGTCCTCTCTTTCTATCTCTCCCGAATGACATTGTTTGGCAGATGCATCGGCTTCGTTTCACGCCGTCCTGAACTGCTCGTCCCAACTCGCGAACTCTCTCTCTACTACTCATCGGAGCCTATTTGCTCTATTCTATTCTGTGTGTCCCAGCAATATTATTTCGCGATTGTTTTGTTTTTACATACTATACTGACGTTCATTCATTGACCGAAAACAAAAAGGCCCAAAATAAAATGTTACGCTGCTGCTGCTGCTGCTGCTGCTGCTGTTGCTGTTGCGTACCGATATATCGCTTTGTCCGTGTCGAAAACGATGAATCAAAGGAGTGCAAAAGCACACTGGTACACGCAGTATGCAGGGAATGGCTTTTGTGCGACTACGTATAGCCGCGTGCAAAAGCTTCATACAGTCGATTTTTCGATTATCCAGACGGACAATATAATGCAAATTACACGGTCTAGGTGTTAGCGAGCGCTCGGGTTTTATTTTACGTTGTATATAGATTGCACGATTCGGCTGCCGAATCAATTATCTATCACGCGGTGTGCGCACCACGACGAGCTCCAGCGAACTCCAATCGTGCAAGTTTTGTTTCGGCTCGCGCGCGCATTAAATGAAAGAGAAAAAAAAATTGCCCAAATCACTGCCACGTGATTATATCCGAGCGCGCATCGACAAAGCCTCTCTTTCTGTATACGCGAGTCTCTTGGCCCTAGCGTACGTATATATGTAGCTATATAAAATATCCTCGGGAGCAAACGATAGGATTTCGGCATTATCGGGTCCGACCGACTGGACACGGGGGATAAGCGCTCCTCGGCAGCAGTCTTTCGTGAATTCCTGCGGCGCCGCATATACATTGAAATTGACCAGCGATCCTCCTATATATACCTATACGTATAACAATGGGAGGTCTCGGTGCAGCACGGCCCGGAGCCAGCGCGGGGATAAAGAGCCTCGCGCTGCGCTCCTAAGCCTCGTGGAAATTTTTTTCTTTTCTTTTCTTTTTTTTTTCATAAAGAGAGGATAGAGGAGAAAGAGCCAATGATACGGATACCATCTTCTCTACCTAGCTGCGCGCCAGAGATGAGATTTTTTTCTCGTGCGGTCACACAGCCGGGGATATAATATATAAGAATGGGCTTCTCGCGCGCGCGGCCGAATTGGCTTACAGCTTGCAGGGCGGAGGATAGGGGGTCACTTTAACGGATATAACGCAGGCATATCTGTAGCATCGCGTGCGCGCGGGCAGCTGCATAATGTTAAACTGATTTGTCTTTGGATTTGAGCTATATAGTAGACTCCACGGGAAACGAGTAGTATAACGCGATTTTTGGTGTACGCTACGTATTATCATACGATGCAAATTCCCTCGGAGTATTGCAGGGCTTTCGTATTTTATTTAATTTTCTTTTTTAATTTTTTGTTTCGTCCGTACGGTTAAATAACGAGCGTTCGATTTTCGTTTTAAATCTCGATGCATCCTTTTAAAATTCATTGGTTTGCCCACCGAAATTTTGCATTTAACTATACAATTCAATCAGGTACACGCGCGGCGCGGCCGCATGTGCGCGCGGGGTAAAAATAAGTGCGCACACTGGACGCACGTACCTCTATATACATGTATATACGAGTACGTAAAGTATAAAGTAAAGGGCCGAATGCACGCGCGGCTTTGTAACAAGCGAAAATCGGCCGATGAGCACGTATAATAAATTTGACGCTGGGCACAATTAACGGGGGCACATTGCCGTCGCGTCGCGACTGCGCAGTATACCGTGTGCGTGTGTGTGTGTAAATTATCGAAAAGGCCGACTTAACGCGCGAGGCACGTTTCGCGCTGTACACCACTACTACTACCACTACTACTACTACTGCTACTACTACCTCTATATACGGTTTTTGCAATAATATGAGCGCGAGGCATCCCATATATAGCGTGTACACACACACACACACACGATGTACACGGAGTGCGTGTGTGTACCAAGCGCAGGCTGCGTTTTAATTATATACGCAGACTGGGTGCGCGCGCGAGAGAGAGAGAGAGTACCACCGCGGAACATTCGACGCGTATGAAATTTACGACGCACGTGCTGCTGAGCCTGTACAGGATCGCTACTATATATAACACCGCTGCTGCTGTTGCGACTTTATATTTTTCGAGAGAGAGAGCTTTTAAAAAATTACTAGCTACGCGCGTGTGTAATGATTTTTACCTCGAGCCCGCGAAGCGCTAGCCGATGCTCGCTTTTTTTCCCCTCCTGTGCCTCCTCCAGCACTCGTTTTCCTCTCGCTCGCTCGCGAGCTCTCGATATTTTTGCAGCGTTCAAGTGCGCTATATTCAACTTTCTCTCTCTCTCTCTCTCTCTCGCTCTTCCGAGCAGCGCATGCACACACACACACACACACACACACGTTGCTCGCAAGCAAAACCTTGAATTTTTAATAAGTGTTATGGGCGACGAGGACGAGGAGATCCTAAAAACTCCGGGGCCACTCAGCCGACAGCAAAATGACAAGGAAAAAGTAGTGTACGCGCGTACAAGCCAGCCAGCCAGCTTCGGGCGAGCGAGTAAAAGAAAGTTTTTAACGCTCGTGAAAATAAGTTTTTTTCTTTCTCTCTCTCTCTCTCTCTCTCTCTTTTTCACTGCAGCAGCGGCAGCAGCGTCGGTGGCTACAGCACACACCTCGTCGTCGAAATTGTCACGGACAACTTTGCAGCCGGTGCACACTGCAGGCGGCGGAACGCGCGCCAATATCTCTATATAGATATATTGCTCAGGCCTGATCGTGTGTGTATGTGTGTGTGTATACGCGCGGGAACCGCCGTGTACCGATGTTTACTTACAACGTATCGCAAGTTTTGCGAGGACTCGTTTTCGCACTTATGCGCGAGAGACTGCAGCAGCAGCAGTAGTGGAAGCGGCGGCGGCGACGTTGGTGTTATAGCGATGATATAGTTGTCGTTATAGAGCCGCTCGTCGTCGCAGTTACTTCGATGAAATATTGCACGACTGTTGAACTTTTGAGCGACGACGGGGGGCCACGCCGTGTGATCGCGTTCTTACAAGGCGACCCTTGAATTTACCTTTCTTATAGGATACGCGAAAAAGTCTACGTTATGCTACGCGGCAACTAGCTTATCGCAAGGTGGAGTCAGTGACTCAGCCCATTTATATATTATATATTTTTGTGCATAGAAAAATATTAAGAAAAAGAGATATAAACAATAGACAAGGCGCGTAACCAATAAACGCAGTTCGAATTTTTTTTTGCGAAGATTAAGTTTCTCTATTTTTAGATATGCACATTAATTTCAAGTGGGTGTGGTGCTCAACTCAAACCTTCGAATGGATTATTCAAGTGATTTAGAAAAAAAAACTATAACTTATAACAGTCCATTAATGAAATTTTTCCTTAGAATCGTTAATAATATCTTGATGACCAATTCATGACCACTAAAAATGTGCATCTTATTGGACATTTTTTTTTTACAATTAAATTTAAATAACTTGATAGTGTCAATTTCCATTTTGCAAAAAGTTTAGACCAGTTTTCAAGTACTTGAAATACGAAAATTCTACTTGAAACATCCACCACTAGATGGCGAGTACCTTTATCTGTATACATGCAAGTGGACGAGTCAAAATAATTGTATAAGTCGAAACAAGACTTTCTGAAAATTTAGTTTACCCTGTAATTCATGGATCGTTACCTTAAAAATTTCTGATGGCCCTTGTATACCATAAAAAACTTTCGTTGTTCGAAATCTATCCATATATTTGAAAAATTTCTAGCAGGATTACAGAATTTCCTTAAGCATTTTATAAATACATTTTTTAAATATTCTATAATTTGTCGGTGCATCGACGTCGACAAGACTCACCCGCAGTTCGATTCAACAGCTGTAAAGGCCAAACGTGACAATGTGCGTGAGTGCGTTTACATACCTGCAACATAAAATTGATAAAGTGTGAGTTAACAGGAACATCACGGCGATTCGCGTTACATCGCGATATCGATATAGTTAGCGCGCGTATAAATAGTGCATAAAATACGAGTCAGACAGACAGTAACACTAGGTCCCTCAGCGGGAGGAGTACCATCCTATATGCGAGAGCGCTGAAATATTACGAAAAGGTCAAAACGTCAATCTAGATATGAAACGTCCGCAACAAAGGAAACGAAATTCAGTTTGTCTATAGACCATGGGTTGAATAATAAAAGGGAGTCATGCACGTACACGCTGGAGTGCGCGAGAGAGAGAGAGTCGCATATTGGTATCCGTTTCAAATGGGTTTCTCTCTCTCTCTGCTCTCGTGCCTGACTCGCGCGTACGCTGCGCTTCCCTCTTCCTCTCGTCGTCGTAGTCGTCGTCGTTTCTCATTCATTTCGTTCAACAACAAGTGCCAATCATACGCGCGCGCTCGTATTTATTCATTTTTTCTACTGCTGCACGAACCATATGCGATGCAATCGCTATTATACAAATCGAACGTGTATAGACGCGACACAACCATTCGCAGGCCGTTTCTAGGCCAATAGTCCCGTATCTGCTGGCTGCGCTCGTCCACGTGATGCGCTTTTGTGTTTTACGCTCTTTTCGTTGGCGACCGATGAATTTTCGTTGGAAGATTTACACCTGCCTCATATTTCACGTTGTAATTGACATGGGTATTGGCAGACGTGGAGATTTAAAGGGACGTGGGTCGATCGATACTCTTGCGAGCAAATACTGCTTTTTTAGTTGTTGTTGTTTTATTTACCTTGCTACTTTTCAAGTTTTTTACAAATTATAACTCGCGTTTGATAATCTTTTTATCTATTTTGCTTTTGCTCGTTGCATTCCCACGAAACGGCGAGTGTTTGCATACGTTACTCATCGTAATTGAGGAGAGAAAGAGAGAGAGAAAAACGAAGTAAATAGTCTGAGAAAGGGAGAAATGTTAATGCGCAAAACAATAGGTTCACTCGTGATAAGTCATTTTTCAACCATAGAGGCGTGTGAAAAAATTAATTTAGCTTCGTTACAATGTAAGTGCATGCGTGAAATTGGAAACGTACATTTTTTCTCTGTGGGGAGTAACTTTCAATGTTGAACAATTGTTGAACTTGGAGCGTATGTAATCGTTTTGACAAAATCCACTGCAAATCTCTCATCAAGAAAATAATGGAAACTAAGATTCAATTGAAAATATTAGTGTAAAAATAGAAGTAGTTCTGTCTAAATACTAATCTTACATTTTTCGGCCACTTGCGAATTTACAATACTCCATCTGTTGGTGAAATCAAAAAGCTTATATTCGAATGTGACATCTTGGGTTATCATATTTGTTACAATACAAAACGAATTTTGGAATATTAATCCCTCACATTTTTCAGCAAAAATAAAAATTATTTTTACAATCAATATGCAGCTGTGCGAGTGCAGCTGTTAATTAGGCTTCAACGAAATGCTACAAAATACCGCATATAATTTTTTGAAAAGAGTATTTTATAAAATATACATTATCTCTAAACTATCGCTCGTTTCTTCATTCGATAAAAACTAAATTTTTTTCAAATAATACTCGCGGCTACGTGGGTAGAGACTGAACATAGTGCACGGGTAATTAGTATTCGGGAGCAGATAAACGTGTAGCAGCTCGCGCGCCTTGCGCTGATCAGACGGAACAGTGAGTCGTTACAGCTCTCGCGCGTCGGAGCCGGCAAACTTGACTTATATACGACTACGTACGCGTATATAATACGTGTGTACCGTGGAAAAAGCGCGCGATCGACCATCAATATTCGCAAGCAGCCCGAGAGACGTCGCCGTTTTTCATTAGAATGCCTGGAAGCGACGATAAATAAGCCTCGTGCGCATTTAGAAGCGTCTACCCCTCTCTCCTCTGTCTATAGCTCCGAGCTTGGGCAAGTTAAACACTTAATTGCGACGTGTGTGCATAGCGAAAGAGCTGGAGGAAAAGAGAGCGAGAAAGAGAGACAGAAAGAAGCAGCTTGCGCGCAGCGCGACACATCCAATCCGATCGAAGCGGGAAGCAATTCGTCGTTTTCGAAGAACGAACGAGCGAGACGTATATATATAAAAGTACTTGTGAAGCTCCCGAAATGCAATTATTCTAGCTCTACGCCACGGCACAATATGCAGCAACAGCAGCAACAGCAGCAGCAACACCGGAGAAGAGAGAGCAATATGAGAGGCGAGAGTGGGGGAGGACGGGAGGTGGGCGCGATGTGCAGTCGATCGTAGAGTGTAGTGCCGCGCGCGCGCGCGCGCCACCCGGAAATAACCTACCGGCGAGAGAGAGAGAGAGAGAGTCCGGCAGACCCACTTGTGCACGGTCGAAAAATTTCGAATATGGTTTATTGCCCGCTCGATGAGCGGCGAAAGAGAGCAAAAAAGAGACGATCCAACAGAGTGCAGATCGGAACTTTAATATTATATATGTATGTGTGTGTGTGTATACCTATGTACGTGCGCATGGTCGCGCGAGCCAATCGAGCGCCCTTACGTTTTTGTATATATATAATATATACCATAGGCATGCTGCTGCTGCTGCTCTTGAGTATACGGCAGCAGCACTCTTGTCCGTGGGCGCGTGGCGCATACTCGACGAAAATGAATGTTCGTGTTTATCTTAGCAGCAGCAGCGAAATATGGATTGTTTTCGAGCGCGACTCGGGGGGATCTCGCGAGCAAGAATTTAATTTAGTTTTTGGGAGCTTGCGGAAGAACATTGAAGGCCGTGAGACGTAAGGTGAAGCGACGATCGTTTGAATTTTTCGAATTTCTCGCGATATCGCTTGTATTTCATACTTCTACGCGAGAAAAATATACATTGTAGCACATTTTTTAATACGAAGTCTAAGATATACGATTTTTGAATGATTCGAATACGAAACTGACTATTCATTTTTATTACGACTTTTGCACTGAGTGATAAGGTCAGTCAAAGTTGCTCATTTTTTAATAGAAATTTATTCATGAATTATAGTAACTGAGAAACGTTGAATTCATTATACGTTTATTGGGGAGAAGCTTCGAAATTAACCGCTAGGTGTCATGATTGATTCTGAATGTGAAAAATGTTTTGTAGATATACATTGCTAAACAAATCCAGTTTCGTAAGAGTTCTTTCATTTCTAAACTTTTATTGGATTATTTCACCGGGACTAATTTGTGTGCAAACCTTGAAGAGCACGTCCGCGACAGATTGTCTCGAACAGATACCCCTTCACGAGATGTTACACTGGCGTTTGAAACATCAGTGTTGATCTCGGTGGCGGATTAACTGTTTCAAATCGGGAGTATCGTATTTGGCGACTTTCTTGGTGCAACGCGTATTTTTTTTTTACGTAATTCAGCATCACAAATTAATGTGTTAAAGAGTTACCGAACACGATGATAAAGCGTTCTACATTGTCTCGTAATCCGTATAAAACGTATGGTGGTGATTTTAATCGCTATGGAAAATAATCAGATCCTCGTTTCGCTGGTATAAACAAACAAGGGAAGTCTCGCCGGTTTCGCAACACCTCGAGGGCAAAGAATTTACAACTACACGAGCTTTTTGACGTCGAGTCATGATTCGCCCTCTCGTTGCGATAATAACGTGGAAAAATTATTGTGCGCTATACGAAACAGCCCGAGGTTATTTTAACGCTGAAACGCGCGCCATACAGGTTCCGTATACGTATGGTCGTTCGCGTGTTCCACATGTTTCGCTACGCGGTGTTATATCTCGATGCCAAATCAACTTAGACGCGCGAGTATACGCGCTAAAGACGCGCTAAAATCATTAGACTATACACACGCAGGCACCGGCGCCCGATGATAATTCAATTTAGGCGTTTTAATTTACGCGCCGTCATAATTACGTATACCGTGTACATATACACGCTCTCTATACACTTTGGCTTCCACGGGAATTAGATATAAATTTGTATGTGTATGTGTGTGTGCGTAGCGTTTTGGAATTTAAACGAGCGAATCAGCCGTACTACGAGGCGTTGATTAATACAAGACGTCGTCGTCGTCGCGCGAGCGAAACTTAAAGCTCATTAATATTTAATGGACGCCGTTAAATACATCGATCTTTGCTCGCGCTGTGGCCAAGATGGTAATTCGATATACAATGTGTGGGTTGTGTATAGACGCGTCGGAGGACGGCCAAAGATTATAAAAATGCCTATATCTGCGCGAATCGCGCGCGGACAGTCATTGTCGAGTACCGAACGCCGAATCGTTGAATCATCAACGCGCACAAATTGTGAGCAACGCGTCAGCTCGAATTAGGATGAGAACGAAAAAATGCAGTCGCCACGCGATGACGATTGAAAATTATTACGAGTTATTGATTCGTTGTGCAAAATTGCTCGATGGAATGTAGGGCGTAAAATGATGGCTTGCCTTTTTCGGTACCACGTTGTAATATCAATCTTGAATATATTCAATATATTATATTGTATTATTATTTTATTGTATATAATGTATATCAGTTTAGATGTCAACAATTCACGCTGGATTCTATTGTATATATAAAAATCGAAAGCTTTTTTTGCTACTTGCGAGTTTACAATACTCCATCTGCTGGTACAATCAATAAGCTTACCATCAAATATCACACCTTTGATAACGATAAATCTCATTACCATACGATACGTCTGCAATATTAATCTTTACATGTTCTTTAAAAATATTACTAATTTTTAAAATCAATATGCAGCTGCTAAAAATGAAACTTTAAAAAATGTCTGCGTCAAAAAAATCTGCCTTTGTAGTAAAAAAATTTCCCTTCAAAAGCTCACTGCCCATGCACGTGTGCGAGCTTTATTACCCACAGATAACAGTGCACAGAGGCTACGGTTGACTTTATATCTCTGTATGTGTGTGTGTGTATGTGTCGCGAGCCAAGTTTCTACTCCAGCCGGCTACTTCATCTAAAGACAGCGATACTCGGTGTCTACTCTTCATACCTTTCAGAGAAAGAGAGCTTCCTCCACCACCACCCCCTCGCGCTTAGTAGCAGTAGTAGAGACGCTTGAGGAAAAGAGAAAGAGAGAGAAACTTTTCTCCCGCTCGTCTCACTCATTAGCTCCGTGCGCGCGGAAAATCCAACTATACTACCGTACACAACGGGCAATAGCAGGCAGCAATGTCCGCTACAGTGCCTCCTCGTGCTGTACACGCAGCATCTCTCCTCTCTCCCTTTCTGTTGTTGAACCTTTCTTCACTTGCCGCGTTTTTCCTTTCTCTCTCTCTCTCTCTCAACACTCTTTTACTCATAATCTTATAGTAAGTTTAATTCTACTTTTCTACTTTGCGTTTGTTGTACCTGTTTTTTTTCCAACCTTCTTCTTTTTTTTTTTTTTATTCTTGTTGCCAAGCTCCCCGAGCCTTCGTTGTTTTCTTTCGTTTCTTCCAACCTTCTTTTTTTTGTCTTTTGCTTGCCTTATCGTGTTCTCTTTTTCAAACTCGAATTATTATGCTCTTGTAATAATATCGGGCTTACGATGAGCAATTTTTTTTCCACTAAATGCACGAGCGTTCGCTCACTTTTTCTTTCGACTCGTGCGCATACCTGTCTCATTATAATAGAGGCGCACGGGGGTATATATAATCCCGACAGACTCGAGAAAGCCTCGAGAGACAAATGATGCAAGATTTTTGATAATCCGCGTCGAAGGGAAGAATGTATGTATGTAGTGCAGAAGCTTCGACGTGGAAAAACTGCGTACATATATGCAACGACTTCTTTTTCGCGCGATCCACGACGATATACGTACGGGCTATTAAATCGAATGATTATTAATTGGCCTCGGCGCGCCGAGCTCGTATGTGTGGGGGAACACTTGTAGTGCATGCACACACTCTCTCGGGTAATCGAGATAGTTATTGTGCTCGAGCCGCGCGCGATATATTCGATGAAATTCAATCACACTGTGAATCAAAGATCAAAGAAAGCAAAAATGAACAAAAAAAAAAAAAAAAAAAGAGGAGAGAAGAGGCGCAACGCAGCTCCGCTCGTTCATCGGCATTGATCAATGGCTCGGTCGCTCTAACGCGAGACTTTTATATACACACACGCAAGCCACACCCAATATTACGAGCGGCGCGTATCATAATGTGCGGCGCGCGAAGATCGGCTGAACGTAGCGTTGATATTATACTTATATGTACGGAGAGAGAGAACGAGTAGCGACGGTAAAAATTGATGCGAATCCAAAGAGCTCCGTACTCGACGTATTTATTATATACCTATATACACAGCGCAGCGCATTATGTGTGCGCGTATACGGTAAAAAATAAAAAAAGAAGGTGTACGCGGGGCGTACGGTATTAGGTAACGTGAGAATGCTATAGCGCGCACCCAGGGGTTCGCCGTACCTATACATACGTGTACGCGAGGATCTCTCTCGAATGCGCGTGTATGTTTCTGCGTCCGTGTGCATGCGTGAGTATATGGTAGAGGCACTCGTTTGCCGGAAGCTTTTGGCATTGCGCGACAGCTGTGTCTGGAGGCTGTGCGCTGCAGCCCACGATCCGCAGTAGCAGCAACGTTTGGTTCTCTGTCTCTCTCTCTCTCTCCATATGCATGTGCGCCTAAACGTACACTGCGATGTGCGCGTGCATATGTATAATGTAGGGTATCATCGATCACGATCTCCGCGAAGGATATCGCTTCTCTTTACCCGTGCTCTACCTTTTTTGCACTACATTCAGGTTTGGAAATTAAAAAAAAAGAAGTATAGTAATGTAATAGTTCTTAATTTTATTATAAATAAGACTTTAGTTCGACTGTTTCTCTTGCGGGAAAATAACGCGTCCTCTAGTTGTCGGAGAGTAAACAACATACGGACACCTTGTATCATGTTTTATTTTGCGGCTTCGTACACGCACTTATTAATTTTTTTTCCTCATACGTTTTAGAAATAAATCAAATTTAGTTGAGAGAAATTAATAAGACAAAAAAAAACGCGTGCTACGATTATCATAAAGAGAAGGATTCGACGAAATTAAATTTTAATGGAACTTTCCTTCAGAAATAAAAAAGAAAAAAAAAGGGTTGGAAATTATAAAATTCAACGCGAACGAGTTGCGTTAATGAATCGCGCGCCCGAGCGCTGAAAAAGTAAAATTGTTTATTAAAATATATTAGCCGCGCTGGCCGACTGCTGGTGCTGGTGCTGCACCGGCACCACCGCCGCTGTGTGTAGAAATAAATTTGCGCATGTTAAATTTCAATTTGAAAACATGAACGAAATTATTCGCTCGCGAAATATTACTCATAAGAGAAGCAGCAGCGGCAGCAGCAACGACGGCGCGCAACAACAACATAATGCTCGCAGAGAGTATGCCTGGGCTCACTCGCTCTTGCGAAAAAATGTCAACGACGCATGAGCTTATTAAAATGTATATTCAGCCAAAAGGTGCCTGCGAGAGCTGCTGCTGCACCCTTTGAGCTTTTCCCGCAGCAGCCCCGAGTAGCTTCATCTTTGCCGTCGCAGTAAATGGCACGCGCGCGCAGCTGACATGCAGATTGACTGGGCTGGGGGCTGTGCCGCGCTGGTTACGAGATTTTCCCCAAAGTAAGGCAAACAAAAATTTATCGAACCGACACAAATTCAAGAGTCCTGTATGTGTGTGCGTTCGTTTTCCCCGCATGTATTAAAAATATGCTCCGAGCGGGCGTGTATACGCGAGAGTAACCGGAAAAGAGCCTCACGTGTATTATACACGAATAAAAAAGAAAAAGAAGAAGGCCTCATTTCATTTTCCATCCGACAAAATTTTTCCGCTATCTCGCAGTGCGCGTACACAGTGCTGTATTTGTATATCTTACTGTATTTTCTTGAAAAAATCCGAAAAATAAAAAGAAAAGAAGAGAGAGAGAGAGAGAAAAAATGGTAAAAAACAGTATGAACGATTGACTGCATCGCTGTAATATATAGAAAGCACGCAATCTCCGCATGATGAAAATTCGAAGCTCTCTCTTTTTCCCTCCTTCTTTCTCATTTCCGTGGATTTTTTTGCGTTACGAGCACTAGTCCTTTGAAGGGGTATATACATATATACGCGCGGTGCGCACCGAACGCCGGCCTAGCGCACGAAAATCCAGTGCCGCCACGCGCGCGACGAGGAAGGGAGGCGCGCTTTATTAATATGCCGTGGGCGTACGGCACACGCGAACTCGTTATACCTTTTCCCGGGCGAGGAATCAGGCTGCTTCGCTTCACACGCGTCGTAGCACTACGCGCCAGGCAGGATCTTCGATGAGGGGTAAAAAGGCATTCGCAAGCCCTCGCGCGCAAATTCGACGGCTAGAGACGGTAACGCGATCCTCTCTCTCTCTATATATTACAGCGCGCGGATTCATGATGAGACGTTTAGAGAGAGAGAGAGAGAGAGGAGCTAAAAGAGCCGCAGACTTTCATACATTTGTCACGTACTAGACGCCCCGACTCTTCTGATTTTTTTTTGGTGGCGATTATTTTTAATATATCAAGGGCTGAAATTTTCTTTATCGATGACAGACCCGAGACGAAGCTCGACGATTTATGCGTGGCGCATATATATGCGCGTTAACGATGAGCTTTCAGTAATTTTATGGCTAGGTTTTGGCCAATGAAAAAGATTCTTGGGCATAAAATGGACATTAGGATTTGACATATACGAAGCAAATATGTGCTGTAATGTAATGAAGTTCCAACCCATTCCAAACCATCCTATGTAGGTACAAATATTCTATTGTATTTTGAGACTATATAGTTTGGGACTATCATACATCTATAAAGGGAAAGTCAGTAGTTTACTTTCGTGTGGAAAAACTTATGCGATTATGTTGACTTTGCCACTTGCAGATTTCCAGATAAAGATATTCGCCATCTAGCGGTGGAGGCTTCAATTGGTATTATCGTATTCGAAGTGGCTCAAGCTCTTCTAAATTTTTTGATACAATTTCAATTGTCATTTTCAGATCAATTAAAATACTTTTAATATTTATTACATAATTGTAATAAAAAATCGCCAAAAACAATCCAATTAATGTTCAAGTATTTTAAAACATTTTAAACAGCCATTTTTCGGTCATCAAACCATTCTTTACTGTTGAACATTTCTACCGGGGAATACCTTGGAGCGAAAAAAAAATTTAAATCACAATGTTCGGATAATTTTATAATGTATTTCCTCCTTGCAGTACAAAACGTAAAGTTTCGTAAAAAAAAAGTTATAATTGAGATAAGATATACCGTCCTTAATTGAGATGTATCAATCAATTTTTAACAAGCACTTCATTACCGGAAGAAATGACTTAATCATCTTGAAGTTCTCGACGGCTTCTTTCAAGTATATATAGTAAGGCGTGCGCGGGATAAAGGTGGAAGATTTCAAGAGCGCAGTCAGTCGGAGGGGGCTCTCTCTTTTTCTCTCTGTCTCTCTCTCTCTCTCTCTCTAACAATGTGCACGCTCTCGTGCACAATTTTACTTTTGGGTAAACAAAGGAATTCCGAAATTTTTCCTTCACGCTGCTCCTTTTATTATTATCATTATTATTATATATACGCCTGAAAAAGAGCGAGAAAGGCATATATCGAAGGCAAATGCGCGCGAGACGATGTACGCCTCGAACTACAGGGGTAAAGTATAAGAATCACGCTGCGCTGATGTGCGTTTGTATAAAAAAAAAAAAAACTCCAAACATGCTTCCATCCACGAGTTTTTCGTGCAAAGGGAGTCTCTCTTTTTCTCTCTTGCTCCGTCCCGCGGGGAATTTATCTTCCGAAAAAGGTGTTTTCCTGCGCGAATAAAGATATCGCTAAGAGCACGTGCTGGTGGTGGTAAAAGAGAAGAAAAAACAAAGAGGGAATATAAACGCACGTCTGGTGGATCTCTTACCTTCGCGTCTCCTATGATGCTCGCTTCTAAATCTTTTATTTACCGCGTGTGTGTGACGAAGTGAGGGAAAAAAATGCGATCGCTAAAAGACAGTCGCGATGAAGGGAGTCGATGAGAATCGCGACCCGGGCAAGAAATGCAAAATTTTGTCGATGCTCTGGAATCCGCGCGTACGTGTTTTTTGAAACAGTTTTCGAGCCTCGATACAGAGAGTCAAACGGCATTCGATCGTTCGAGTTTATCGAGAGCTAAATACAATCAGTCGTATCGATTGGATACAGAACTTCGAGGATTATTCAAAGTTCAAGTACGTGCACTCAACTTTCTGTTTTATACGACCGTACGATCGGACGTTTGTGCAGGGTACGTAAAAAATGTCAATTAACAGCAACAGTTTGAGTCCCGGTGCGGTCCATTCGAAGTTGGTGAAGATTAAAGCTTTCGAACGCGAGGCTATATAAAAACAAAATCCGCTCTCAAGTTGGTTGGTAAAAACTGAACTTCTAAAGATACATAAAGTAGAGCGATGAATTTTTATTTTCATCGAGTCCGATTTCGCTTTTAATTAGCGACGATCGAGAAGAGTTTTCATTTCGGGAGAAAAAATAAACGTTGATCCGATAATGAACGAGAATTTCGGGATAATGCTCTTATTTCGCCGCGACCATCAGTCACGAGGCTTCTTCGATCCTATACGCGCGTGTGTGGCTTTCCAAAGCTAATTTGTAAACGGTGAAATGCTCTGCGCCAGGCAGCCCACGCGCGCGCGCGCGGCGTCTTTGGCGCTTGTATGCACTCGAGAAAGCAAAAAAAAAAGAAAAGAAGTAGTACGTCTCAAAAGCCCTGGGAATGGGAAGAGGATGAAGCGCCACCGCAGCCGCCGCCTGACAAGCAGTGCGCGATGGGTGGATCAGAGACTACTCTACTAATTACCGCGAGTAAAGCAAGAGCGATTAACTCGATCGGTGTATCTGACACTTGGAAAAAAGAGTTTTGATGCGAAGACGATACAATGGGAAATTGAGAAAATGAGAATTTTTCTCGCGATTTATCTCACACGAGTATGACGATGAAAAAAGAGTTTTTACAGCTAAATAATTTGTACATTTATCAAATTTACGACTCATACGGATGGAAGCGTGCTTTACTGTATGATACTGTTATAGCTTGATGAAATTATGAGGAAGAAGAAAGAATCGACGCAGAACTCGAAATAAAGCATAAATTACCCACTCGACATTTCGAGCGTTTGTTTTTGACGTGTAAATCAACTTTTAAAACAAATCGATCTCTCGTCGCGTGAAAAAGACAAAATATTTAAAATCTCATCTGACAGCTTCGAGTGTTGGTATCGATGAAAAATGATCATCATCAATAGCGTCTCTGTCAGCGCGCAGATTTACAAGCTCGTCGAAAAATTCAATTATAATTTTTTTTTTCTCTCTCTCTCTCTCTCCAGTTCATACTCGCTACGTTTCTATAAATAAGCTCTCTCTCTCTCTCTCTCTGGTTCGAAGGGTGTACAAAGTCGGAAGGACAGGAAAAGTTGTTCTTCCGACTGCTGCTGCCTCCGTGGGGTGACGCGCTCGCTCGCGATATCGAAGCCCACCGACGCTGTCGTCGTCGTCGTCGTCGTCACCGCCCATAAATTTATACTCGGAAAAGAGTTTCCTTCGACTCTCTGACGAAGTTTACATATAATGTATGAAGAATATAATATCGGAGAGGGGAGCAAAAATAGGGAGAGAGGTGTGGATAGTCGTTGAAGTTGGGTATCGCAACGCGTTTCAACGATTACATTCGGCACTGCGATCGAGAGAGAGAGGCTGCGGAGGCCGACGAAAGCTTCGTAATCGAAGTCGTTAACACGAAAAAAGCATCAAGAGGACGGACAAGCGAGCTGGATGGAGATTGGCGAGCTTTCTAAACACCATTATACCGTTAACCCAATTCCCTTTTGAGAGATCCCAGCTACAGCTCTCGTTGCAAGGGACTACTCGACTACGCACTGCCATCGACTCGCTCGCTCACTTCTGTTAGAGAGCATTGCTCGCACTGCAGCGCGCGGCATAGTCCTAGTTCTCGACGATCCGTGTGCGCCACGATGCACCCACAGCCCCGTGTGTCTGTGTAAGCATACATACACATTCGTATACAGACATATACGTCGGTGTGTGATATCGCACGCGAGAGCTGAAATCCCAGCGCGGGTCAAGAGAGAACGTATATATATATGTAACGTTCGGAGCTCGTCGACGATGCGGGGGAGGAGGGCGGCCAGGGGGTTGCGCATCGCACATCCTCATCGTCGCGACTCTATACCGACCGACGAGGCCAATACCTGTTTGCATTGGAAGTGCAGAACAAACATGACGTATGCGCGAGATCGAGCCGCTATATAGGCGCTCGCGTATACGAACATGCAAGCGCTCGCACACGCTATATGTATAGACATATATGTGCGTAGGATAACTCAAGACTGAAAACAACGCTTTATGGTAAGCGTATCGCGTCTCTTATGTACGCGCATATGCATGAGTTTTGTGTCTATAACGTGCGAGAGTTCCGACTGTGTAAGCTAACTCGAGAGAGAGAGAGAGAGAGAGAGAGAGAGTTCCTACTTACATTGTTAACAAAAAAGCTCAGTTTTAATACGGATTAAAGGTAAAATTTGGCAATAAATTCAATTAACTGTTAATGAAGTTTATTTGAAGTACTTTGACACGGCAGAAGCTGTCGTTGCTACTGTACGCGACCAAAATGATTCCGGGCTTCTACACTTACGATCTTTTCACGTCTCTGCTCGACGAGCCGAATTATTTCCAGTTTATTCGGCGTCGCGAATATACTTTTCACGCGTGTCAAATATATTGAATTTATACAGATAAAATAAAAAGATAAATATAAAGAAAAATGTTCAGGCTGTATACGCACCCTGCATATCTCTATATACGTATGCAAAAGCTCGAATCTCCTTTTCACACATACGCGCGCACACACACACACACACATACGCTGCAGGTTGATTTGCACATTGCGCGATATACGTATGTATGCGGAGAGCACAATATAATACACACATAAGAATCTCCTAGCTGAACAAAGTGATCGTAAATTCCATAAATCCAGCGCAGCACAAAGAGTTCGTATGGCGTAGCGTTTCGTCCTGTATGGATTCGCGCGCGCGCACTCGATTTTATACGTGCATATGTGTGCGCGCGAGCGCGGGCAAAATAAACTAAAAAAAAAAGAAAAGAGTATACCGTCTGCATTGAGACGTCGTCGTCGTCGTCGTCGCTGCAGCACACGCTGCGCGCATATATATCGCATGGAACAAAGCCTCGTCTTCGGGTTTGGAATTGAAAAGGCACAAATCGAAAGGATAAATTACTCGTGCTGGCTGCGCTGTGTATACTAAAAATTAACTGCCGGACTATTTGCGGACGAGCGAGAGGGCCTAATTGTGCTTCGTTTGTGGAAATTGAACTGAAAGTATAAAAATAGTAAATAAATCGCGGTGGTTTAATAATTTATACGGATGAACGTCTTCATCTGATAATATCATTTGATTGACTCGATTATGCCAAACACTGCCCAGATTACTTGATGTCCATGCAATTTAGCCCGAATTTTAACTACTGGCAGGATCCACTCACTTGCGGGAAGTAGGGAGGGCTCCATAGCCACCTCGCGGCCAAAATGAGAAGTAGAAGCTCGGAGATAGGTTGGGTAATGAAAACACGCGTTGTAAATTTAACAAGCGGTCCTCATTCAAGGTTATTCATCTAGCAAAGCTTATAGATTGCTCTGGTGGTTGCAAGAGTATTTTGTGTCGTATGAAATGTCTTCTAGAAATGTAATTTTATATTCTGACAATAAAAATCTACAAAACTAACTTTGCACCTGCTCTCGAAGGGGCACAGTTTTCTAACCGACCGCTCGCTCCGAGATGCGGGAAATTCGCCTTTCGCCTTTAGTGTGGGTATACCCCCACTGTATACCACGCTGTATACAGCCATACGGCTACAAAACGTGCATGTGATGGTTTCGCGTATGGTCGAGATTTAATGCGAATTCCACATACTCGCACGAGACAAAGCCAAGCGGTACAAGACATTTGTATCATCGCGCGCGCGCGCTTTACGATTTCCTCCCTCATCGAGAAAACCTCCGAGTTTGATTGCGACGCGCCGCGGTGTAAAAATTGTTTCCTCTATTCCGCGCCCCACTACGCAAGCGGTCACTTCTCGTGCTTCGCTCGTAACCGCGACGACAGCTGCTGTCTTCGAACTTTAATATCGCGCGCCACGCGGTTGCTATATAACGACGCTCCGCGCGCGTAAAAAATCGTAAAAAGTTTCTCTGTTTCGATCGCTCGTCGCTGTTGCGGTTTTTCATCGGCGCATCGGCGCGCTACTATATACACAAATCTAATATCGCAGGCGCGCGCGCGCATCGCATTATGTAATACCGCGTCGATCGCCGGACGCCCCGAGAAAACACGCTGGAAACCCGATGGTTCGAATAATTTGCGCACGCGGATACGCTTCGGCCTTGGCGCGCGCGTATATACGATAATTCGATCGATTTCTCGAGAATAATTCCCTGCGTTTTGTAATATACCTATATATAATATCGACAATGGGGAATCGAGTGGAAAAGGAGTGCAAGAGAGAGAGTAAGTGAGAATCTTCAAAGACGCGCGCGCGCTTATATGCACTTATGTGCACCCGAGAGCAGACGGAGATACGTACATATGAACGGACGGACGGGGGAGTCACGTCGTCGCTACTCCGGAGCAATAATATTCCACGCGTATATATAGCCTTGCGCTTACATGCCCGTGCAATTACGTCTGCTCGCAGCGCAGCTATATCGCGCGCGCGTCGGACGTTGCACTTGCGGGACGAAATTGGAGTTCAATTCGTCGCTCTCCTTCTCTCGAGAGAGCCTCCGAAAGAGAGAGAGAGAGAGAGAGAGAGAGAGAACGTAAAAGAGATAATCTAATTACGTTTCGTGTTGTGCACGAGAGCTGTCGAGCCGACAAAGCCATTTTGCGCGACTCCGTGTGCGTGCGTGCGTGCGTGCAGGCATGTATGTAAGTGCACGTCAATGATCGCTCCGTATAACCCGGCCGGGCTCGAAATTGCGATTACCGATCGTTTATTATTATAATCTTTATATGTCGCGAAATATGAAAGCTGTATAGTTTCAACCCCGAGATTCGATATACTTGTATTGCATTATATGGTCGATCTAGAGCCGCTTGAAAACCCGTTGACAAATACGCTACAAAACAAGCCTGTACCGATATCTAGTACGACGTCGTACCTGCGCATTATAAATACTCACAGCTGAACGCACTATACGGCAGTTATTATACCAAGTTAGCCGCGCTTATAATTTATCTAAGACAATGCGTATACGCATATAGTACGAACTTTGCCGAAGTATATATACCTACAAGTGCGCCGCGCGCGCGGTGCAGTAGCTATATGTGTGCTGCAGCGCAGCAAAAGACAGACGCGCATTAACGTCGCGCGCGCCCGGCCTACGCACTGCACTCGCGCTTAAAACACACCGCCTTCCGCGCGCGCGCGCGCCATTATCAAGTCGCTCGTAATAGCAGGCAAACTTGCTTGAGCTCCGACGCAACGTAAATACTCGCGAGGATAGGTAGGACACGTGCGTCTCGAGCGCTCTGTGTATATCTCGAGAGTGGCGATATTACGTGCCTTATAAGATGAATTAAGTGACTCTTTATACATCCCACTATAAGTTGACTTAGTGGGTGTACTGTATGTACATGAACACGCACACTCGGAATCAATTTTTGTTTTTTGCACGAATGATATACTTGTATATTTTTCGCGAGCAAACTCGGAGCCGCATGGAAGCGGCGGCATTCGGTATACGTCGCGTCGCTGTCGCTCGAGAGACACGTGATGCCCGTATGCTTATATTATGCGTAGACGAACGGAGGCCTCTGAATACCCTCATGCAGCTCGTCGTCGCCTAAATTACGACGATATATAATACTTGGCTCGCGCGCGTTCGCGACTTATCCTTACTTCTCTCCTCCGGATACGAAGTTTGCGATAAATTTATAAAACTTCGTCGTAATTCGCGCGTTGTTTTCTCGGCGTCTCTCTCGCAGAAATATATATAATATATATAAGTTGCACGAAACTTTTTAGTCCCTCTTCGGTCCTTTCTCTCTTCGTCCAAACTGATTAGCATAGATTTGTATATTATATATACACAGTTGTGCGCACGTCCAAAGGTATATATAAGACGCGCGGATAATCTCTCCGGAGGTTTGATAACCGTATACATATATACTGCCTTATAGCCCTCGACATCTCGGTCTGTTGTGTCGTACGTCGTGCGTGCGTATTATAATATAATACGCGCAGAGACTCGAGCAGTCGTGCAATGAAGACTTTATCAAAGCTAAAGCGAATTACCTATTCGTATTGTACGAGAGCAAGACCCGAAGCAAGAAGTATTATATACATTGTATAAACACAGAGACCGAGAGAGAAGGCTCGAGGGGGGGGCAGTAGTCGATGCGAACACAACACGAGGGTTGCTGCTGCTGCTGCTGCCGCTGCCTCGGACCGGCTTTACTACTCGAATCAGTGCGCGCGAGATGTTATATAGGTGTTTATTATTATAAAGCACAAAGTACACAGTCGTCGCAAAATCTCTCGGTCCAAGAGACTCGTCTCTTTTTTTTTTTTTTTTCATTATTGCCTTTTTTGTCCTACGCGCAAGCCAGAGGCCGCTGCACGCAGAGATGAAATCGCGATCGTCTCTCGCTATTCTGCCATTTCTCGCTCTTGTGTCTCTCTTTGGGTAAACTTGACTTCTCTGCTTTTGCGCGCTTGCTGACGAAATTATGCGAAGCTCTGTAAGTACGCACTTAACAGCAAAGTTACTTTCACTCTGTGTGTATGTGTGTGTGCAAGCGTGTACGTGCGACTGAAGTGGCTGCGAAGCTCGAGTCTCGGGGTTTTCTTCGTCTCCCCTTCCTTATATATAATATAATACTTCTGGCGTGCGCGCGCGCGTCTTTGTAATAGTCCTCGAAAATAGATGACTCCTGCGCTCGTGCCGCTGCGTATAAGGCTCATCCCTCTCCGGCCGTCACAAGCCGCACGACAACGACGACGACGACGACGACGAGAAGAAGAAACGTCGAGACTCGAGCTTGGCGTATATCTTAAACGACTCTCGTAGCAGCGGCTACACAGCTTGACTGCCGAGCAGCACCCTGCAGTTCATAGTGTTAATAATGAACGTAATGCTCAGCGAGAAAAGAATCTGGCGCGAATGTTTCGGCATCATAAACGACCATTTCAGAAATCATCAATTTCACGCGATCAAACGGGGGGTGCGCAGAAGTTTTTCCAACGTTAGAAGTCGAGCTAATACGAAAAAGAAGTCCGAAACACGTCCAGCAGTATGAGCATTAGTGCATACGTTTCGTTCTTTTTTCGAGGTACGCGCGCGCAGTGCACGAAATTCGTTAAAACGAAGTTATACGCGCGCGCGGTGCTCGTTGCAGCAACTAAAAACGCCTCGTGCTCCGCGGTGTATACTTTGCCAAATGCGCGAAGCACGCGCGCAAAACTCATAAAACAACGTAGCGCAGCGTACGCGACAACAACGACAAAAAAACACACGCGCGCGCGCGCGCGAGGATGAATTTCATTATCGTGCGTTGAGCAAAGGGGTAAAAAAGAAAGAAAGACCAAAGCGACAAAGATAACGAACCGTGTGTACGCGTGTATATTTGTATGTATGTATGTTGTGCAGCAGCATCGCGCGCGGAGCTAATCTGGGGCTCGTTGCAATTAAAGCCAGCCCGAGAGTCGAGAGCGCGCGCGTGCGGCTGGCCAGACTGCAGTCTAGAACTGCAGGGTATACATACGGACAACGAGAGAAGAGCAAGGGGAGGAGGGGGGTAAGACAGGTGGTATATATCGAGCATATCACAGACACACTTACACACACACATACACAAACGTACAGAAACACACAAGGGATGAAAACGGGCGCGAGGCGAGCAGAAAGAGAATTGACCAGGTGGTCGCTTCAATGCTCTCTCTCTCTTTCTCTTTTTTTCTATATCTCTGTCTCTCGCTGCCAGGACGAGTTTCATTACGAGCGATTTTCGCTACCCTTGCGCGTCGATCGGCTGTATAATACGGTTGCGCTCCTGTAATGCGCCGCACGATACACTGTCGCGCGCAGAATCCGGGGCTGCACGCGTACGCACATACGCGTACGCAATTATACGGTTACGTATATTATCGTAAGCGCGTCGCATCGTCGTCATAATTATTACGCTGCACGCACTCGGCGTTATCAGCGACGCGGAGCTTGCGTAATTTTAATTTACATAAGCAAACGTCGCGACCGTTTCAATGATTTTCGTTGCAACGTTGTGAAAATGTATCTTTTTGACGAGAAAACTTTTCACATGGCTCGTTGGGTGTAATAATTAATTCGTGAAAAAACGAGCACGATATGTCGGAGGGCTTTGTAGTTCAGGAACATTCTTGCTGATTCGCACTTAATAGTCGTTCACTACAGTGTGCACGCAGAAATGTCCAATTCGAAAATAATATACAATACAACAGATATAAATACAAAACTTTATTGTTTCTCTTTTAGAATCGATCATGACATCTAGCGGTGATATTCAGAGCTCGTAGACAATGAGTGCATAACGGGATTCTCTTATTTCTCAGATACTTGCATAAATTAATTTAAGGTACATTATCATTTATTGGTTTGCAACAAATACACACTTCAAATAAAAGTTAAGATCGATGTTTTTTCGATATTCAACGTTCATTTATTCAAAAGTCAACAACAGTTGTTTAAGAACACAAGTTAAACAAGTTAAGTTAATTAGGAGAACGAAACTACGCCGTGCCAAAAAGTGTTACTTATGGCACTTGTATCGAAAATTACTAGTTCGATACTCGGGCCATAGGGGACACTTTTCGGCCCAGCTATTAGGACCCTCGCTGCGCTCGGGCCCTAAACTACGCCGTGACAAAAAGTGTTACTTATGGCACTTGTATCGAAAATTACTATTATTTTCGTTGATTTAAAGGAATTTTTCGATTCATATAAATTGAAATGAATTTTCAGATTCAGTATCTAGTTGATACCTCTTAGATTATTTGTAAGTTTTAACAGTTAGTATCATCTCCGCTGATGCGTCTTTGACTCGTCATACTCCAATATTCAAAAGATTTCGACTTATTAAAAACTCATTCACGTGTAATATATTCATTACCTACACTATCAAGTACTGTTTAGTTGTTTTCTTGACTAAACTGCACAAAAAATGCATGCAAATAACATCTCATGCATTATTTTTAATACAAAAATGAACCATATAATCATTCAATTATATATCGTCGATCCAGCGGAAACAGGTATCGTATCAAACTCAAAAGTAAAAATGTACCTCAATCCTATCTTAGTAACGTGGCATGAAGTCACTCTTTTGCCTCTGAGAATAAAACAATAGTTTTCTGGGTTGGAGCGATGATTACTCAAATTTACATATTTTTATTAAAAATGAATGTTTTAATACTCATTCATTTTTACTTTGATTTCACAAACAATTCATGAAAATTCAATCGTAATAAAAATTATAGCCTTCTCCGCTAGATGGCGAGTACCTTTATCTTTAAATCTGCAAGTAGCAAAGTGAAAATGATTGTATAATTCAAAGCAAGATTGTATAAAAAACACGTATTAATTTAGGTGTGGCCGACGTACCTAAAAGAATTGCGCGAAGGCATTACAAGGAAGACTATCGTATTTGTTACACGGCCACGGCGCCCGACACTGACAAAGCAATATCGAGATACGGTGACGCGCGCGTTAAAAGGGATATAGTTTGAGAGTCAATCAATCTTTGATTAACCATTTGGCCATTCTCATTGCTCAGACTCGAGCGCAGCCTGCCCTTTTTTTCCTGTACAACCGTTTGCGCGCGCGTCTCTTTGTTAACGACGGAGAATACGAGGCGTTTACCCTCCTTGAAAAAGTGCTATCTCGAGGAGACGATACCTTCTCTAAGGGAGAGAGAGATGATATCAGTCACGGTAAGAGCTTGAACGAGACAACTCGTAACCTTCCTTAGCTCGATTTTTCTCTCTGGTAAATAAAAATTATCTCGAGAACGCGAGGCATGGCTAAAAACAATTAATGCAATCAAGTGAGTCTGAAACTTTACTTTCGAAAATATCTCGCGTTAATTACAATAATATGAAAAAATACTTTCGAGACTTTTGTTCAAAGTCGTGGAGGGATGAGCACGTGAGAATAGAGTAGATACACGGAGCGAACGAAAGAGTAATTTTTACCCTCCTGCGGGAAATGCACGTCTATTTACCGTCACGTTACTACAGCCGTATGCTTAAACAATAGCGTGACTGTCAGTGGACACGCTTGGACGTTCTTTACCCACCAGGAGGGTAAAAATTACGCTTCTGTTCGCTCCGTGTACAGCAGTTAAATTAGAGGACGCGGAGTTTCATCTATCTCGCGCAAAAGCGAGATTACTCCGAGATGCTCTTTAAGGATCCGCTATCCTATATAACCAAGCAAGCTGCTATCTCTCTCTCGTCTCGCGCGTGCGGTCTGAGGCAGTCAAACATTTGACATACCTTAAACAAACTTAATTGTACTAAAAGACTCGACTCCTCGCGTCGCGTTGTAATCTAATTTTCGCTTCAAACGGAGGATCATTCGTGCGTTGAGTATAACGTTACGGGCCTTTACATGCGACCAAAAGGCCGAAATCTTACGAAGCAAAATGTGTTTCATTGTAAATGGCATCTCTCTCTCTCTCTATCGTTAAATTTATTAACCGTAGTCGAAAATTAATTCGTTGCGCTCACCTCTAAATCAAACTTATCACCTTATCACGTTCGATTCGCTGAATTTTTTTACTCTCGTGCATTAATACACCCGAGTACCAATCGAACAAACTGGTTTTTCAAAATGTATATGTCTCCTCGCGCTAATTGTATTAATCGTAAAGTCGTCGGAACGGCTCTTATAACTCGCGCACAGAAAAACAAATTGACCCAAAAAAAGAAGCACCGCGAAGAAATGTCTCCCACAAGCCAGATACCATGAATATTAGGTGCACTCAGGATTCAACGATTCCCGGGCAATTTCGATATGTATATTTTATACGCCGGCCGTTTGGTAAGGCACGTAACTATAGATATATACCACATTCTCGAGTCTCTGTGCATGTACCGTGTGTAACGGTAGCTTATCGTGGTCCTTTTGGAATCCCACGTATCATTATAATTCCCTAGGGCTTTCACTTTATCTTCGGGCGGAGAGCTGCCTGCGCGACCTCCTCCTCCTCTTTCTCTCCTAAGCGTTGGTTCTTTTTTTTCTCTCCTTTCTCTCGAGCTATGTGTCCGAATAAGAGTTGTGTGTGCGCGCGCTTTGCCACAAAGCTTGCGCTGGCCAAGCCCTGATAAAGCAGCTCAAGCCGCAATGCGTTGCAGTGATAAAGTTAAAACTTTATCTGCATTTTTAAAGGCTCGATATAATCGAGAATCACTCGTGTATAGTACGAATTAAAAATGGCAGAGCAAATGGTTAAGCCCTTCGTACACGGAGCGAACGAAAGAGTAATTTTTACCCTCCTGCGGGAAATGCACGTCTATTTACCGTCACGTTACTACAGCCGTATGCTTAAACAATAGCGTGACTGTCAGTGGACACGCTTGGACGTTCTTTACCCACCAGGAGGGTAAAAATTACGCTTCTGTTCGCTCCGTGTAGATATATACATAACGTACGCGAGCTTTCGTTTGACCTTCTTTTTTTCTTCTTTTTTTTTTTTAAATCTCGAGCTCACGAATTCCGTGATAAGTTACAAATCTGCAAAAATGCCGTAAATATAATGTTCAAGCTCCCTCCCGTAGATACTCTGGGCTGGGATTTTCTACTTTGAGTCGACGAATTTCCTTCGCAATGAAGTCATTTCTTTGTAGATAATCGAGCAACGGTTGCAGATAAAGCCTCGATATATAGTAGCCTCATTAGAAACATTAAATGCCGTATAACTAAAGAGAAGCTTCCAATTAAACGTGCGCTGAAACTCTGTTCTCTGAAACTGGTCTTTACCACTCAAACTCGGGCGGATTTTGCCTCTAGCTCTCGTGCTCTCTCTCTCTATTCACTAACTACACATTGTCATTTTTCTTTCTCGTCTCATACCTGCCAGCAGACGCGATTCTCAAGCTCTTCAAGAGTATCAACACGGAGATTAAATTTATAGTCGTGATATTTGCTGTTTACTTTAATTTTTGGGTTTTATCGTTGAAAGCTTCGTGAATAAATTTCACGTGCTTCGAGTTGCCAAATTCGAAGAGAAAATTAGCTAACGAGTCGATGATACGATTTTAAATCCTATGTGTAATTCAATATATGTAGAGTCTTGATTTATGCCAATTAAAAATCGCTTGAAATATTCGTGACATCGATTATTTAATTGGGGTTTGAAGTAGATCGAATGATTTATGGAGTAATAAATTGTGTTTACAAAATTGTGACAAATTAGATAAATTAAAATATGGAAATCTGATTCGTGTAGAAAGAAAATTAGATACTCAAATAGATAAGGAAAATCTTTTAAAATCGCTGCGCACACTCTTTTTTCATCGATATAATCTTACCAACTCGAACTTTCACTTATTTGTACAAATCTTCGCTTGAATATTTTTAAATGTAGTTATCTCACTGGAAGAAGAATGACATCTAGCTGACGTCAACGCTTTTAATGTCGTTACTATTCGAATCAATGGATAATTTTATAATATAATTAAGATTTGGTATCGTGGGACTCTAATTTACAAAAGCAAATTAATATCGAAACACCGGACAATCAAATTGTCTTTTCCAAATGTGTCACCTTTTACCCTCAATAATCAAATTCTAAATTTCATTCTTTTATTCTAAAACGTATACGTGTAAGTATACGGTCCAATATATACGTATAAATCGAGCCGTGGGGCTCCGTCTAGAGGAATGAAGGGTGACTTTGCAGCATCAGCTAGTTGTGCTGCTGTTTCTTCTTCCGTTTCTTTTTTCTTCACTCTTTTTATTTTCATTTTATTTTTTCGGCCATCCACGTCGACGGGCCTCCACCTCCCACCCCACACCCATACCGTCGGTTTTCTGCCCCGTTCGTATATATATGTGTAGCCGTGTAAGCGCGCGAGGGTGAGTACGAGAGAGAACGACGAAAAAGAGCGCGCGCGGTATAACTTTTTTTTTTCTATTTGTCGCACGTCCATTTACGAGCTCGCGCGCGAATTTCACGTCGAGGTGCAGGTGACGCGCGGCGCTGACTCGGTACTTTTTGTATTTTTCTTGGCGCGCCCGAGTGCAAAGTGTGCAAAGACGTATTGGCCCGAGCTATATGTAGAAAGCTCGAGAGAATACCCAGCTGTAACTTTAAATGGCTTGGCACGATGACAAAGTCAATGGTTATTGGTCATGCATGGATTTTCCTGATTAAGAAATTCGAGTCGCAGTCGCGCACACGTTGATAAATATATTACCAACTACATGCGCGCCTAGACGCAATTTTCATAATTTACTCGTAAATATCGGTTGTCGTGTAGCCATTGTCTGTCGTGGACAAGAAATCGTTGTCGGAATATAAACCCTTGCTCGATACTGCCCACGCTTGGCTCGGTGCTATGTTTATCCATTGAATCGGCTTTCATTCGTTAGCGAGTTTGATCAAATAAAATTACAGCAATTGATTGCGTTCTTGCTCGAGGTTTTTCAAATGCGACTATATAAATCGTCGTTCGTGGCAATTATGAGAGCCAAGAGATAGAGAGAAGGTATAGAAAATATCAGAGTATTGACATTCGAATAAAAGTCAATCAACGGTGGGATGTTTCAGGCTAATTAAGCATTTATAAAAAGCGCCATCGGAATAAAAAAGAGTACGCGAGTGAAAAACAGCGAAAATTCAGGCTATTAGGCATCGGAGTATGTATGTAATAGTAGTAGTCGTGGTCGAGCGATCGGACATAATGGAGAAGAAAAAAAGTTGAACGACAGAGAGAGGAAGAGCTAAATGTGAGCGATATATACGTATGAGCGCATACGTGAGCAAACGACGACGATATATAGGGGGGGATAGAAAGAGACAGAATCGGTATCAATGAAATGGACAGCAGTTATACTCGGCTCGGCTCATTACTTATTCACTGCGACGATGTACACGCATCATTCTCATGGTAATGTACGGCGGCGCAGTGTATAGTGTACTCGCGGCGATGAACTATATATAAAATGCCCGCCCCGCACTCGCGTATATAGAAATTATAAGGTTTGACCCAAACTTGGGATGAATTCACGTATTCAGTATGTGCGCGCTGTGCGTACGGAATGTATATAAAGGGAAAAAATTGCAGAGGCGCGCATGAGAATACGAAAGGACGAAGATTGTATCGAACAAGTTGTTGGTTTGTGCCAAGTCTGAGAATATAATTTATAAATCTTATACTAAAAAAAAAAAAATTATCAATGTCAAGCTCGCATGTACGCGTACATGAATGCTCGTGGTTGTAAACTATGGGCGTGATACCGCAGTTGCTACGAGCTACGACCAAAAATAAAAAGCGACTCGTAGATATAGACGCGTGCAAAGGCGGGAGCAGTTTTGACGTACCGGAATATAGTAGTAGTAGTAGTCGTAGTAGTAGTAGTGGGCAGCAAGGTACATTATTATATATATCGAGAGCGCTGACACTTTACTCGAGTATATATATATAGAGAGAGAGAGAGCTGCTCGGGCACAGGCCGCATGCGAAAGAAAGGAGAGAGAAAGAGCCAGAAAGGAAGAAGAGACTCGATCGTGTCGTGTCTTTGATGAAATAAATGCGCCGGTTCTTTGTGCGCCGTAGTCGTCGTAGTCGTCTCTTCTCTCTGTGGCATGCTCGTCGTCGTCGATTGGGCCTGAATGCCGTCGCCCTGCAGCGTAATACACACACACACACACACACACATAGAGAGAAAGACTTGCACGCATGCATAGATTGGCTTCAATAATAAAGTATGGCCATTAAGTTGTCTCTCTCAAACCCACACATACACACACACACACATACGAACATATATACTCGCAGCACAGCATCGCTTTAAGCGCGATAATCTAGCGATAATGAGGAGACTTGTTGACGAAATCGTCGTCGTCGTCGTCACTGCTGCAGCAGCAGCAGCAGCATCAGCAGCAACGCGAGATAGAGGATGTGTGCATTTTTGTCCCGCTGCTGCGTATAGCGATCGCGGATGAGCGCCCAGCAGTCGGTGCGGATATTGCAGCCGCTGATCGTGTTAGTAGTAGTAGTAGTAGTAGTAGTAGTAGTACTTTCGACGTTGCACGTACGAGGAATGCTTTTAGCCGTTGCTTATGTACTTGGGCAAGTTGCACCAGTAGCAGTGCACCACCACGGCCACCACCACAAGTTGGCCGATATATACGCTCGCGTGTGTGTGTGTGTGTCGAGTTCATCGATTGTTTAGATGAAGAATGTTGGCTACTTACGCGATCGGAGCCTCTCAAAGTTGGCCGCGCGTAAGTAATTCTCTCGGTTCGAGGGGGAGCCGGGGCGGGATCAATTTCGTTTCGTTCTGTGTGCAGGCCGATCGCGATCGATCGAGCTCGTATATAGATACACATACGCGGGTTTTGGCTTTCGATGTACATAGTTGCTCCTCTTCTTCTTCTTCTTCTTCTTCTTCTTCTTGGTGTAGATAGAGAGAAGCTCTCTCGCGAATTTCTGATCTGCGTGTAGGACGCGGCTTTGATTATCCGCGCGCACTACGCTCCATATATTTTTTTTCACTCTCATTCAACCTTTTCGTTTCACGCGTTAAAAATGTATGTTAAGTATTGAGAGCCTCGAGTGTGTGCGTGTGTGTGTACTCGTTATTATGGATTTTGACAATGTATATCATCTCCATAAGCGTAAATAGAGGCGCGAGTTCCGTTATTTTCGCGACACGCCATGTGATTGTATGATGTACCGAGAGACGAAAAAGAAAAAAGAAAAAAGAGCTCTTAATGACAATTACCGTATATTATAAATAATATCTCGTAATTCTCGACGCCCTATACATGTGTATGTATAATACGAGCCTGCGAACACAAAGCACAATGATAAATCACCATTAAAATAGGAGAAACGACGTGGCCGACGCGCACTCGTCTTTCGTCTTCAATTTTTCGTTCACGCAGCACACACAGACACACTGAACATTCGCACAATAAACATTCTTTTATCGTGACAATGGATCGTCTGATTGGTACGAAAGTAGTAGCAGGCAGTGCTTCGCGTTGCTGCTGCGCACATACACGCATCATTCGTGCGTTATATCGTTTCCTGCTGCTGCTGCTGCTGCTCGTCGTATACGTAAAAAAAAGGAGTATAACCATTTTAATTCAAAATCGCTCGCGCGCCGCTCGAGGGCCATGGTCACAAAAGTTATACAAGAGGAAGAATGAGAGGGTCATTTTCCAGCCGAAGCTGAACGACCAACTCATGCTCCGCTAATATCGTCGCGCGCAGGTCGTCAACGCGCGAACATCACTCGGGGCAGTATGAATCAGCCCGAAGTAAGCCATAAAGAAACTTTGCTATATAACCGTGGAGTTCTGTACTATACGTTATACATATGCGAGTATTACAGACCTTCGACGCTCTCGGGTATTCGACGATGCAATTTAATGCTGAATTAATTTTTTTTTCTCTCCGCAGTAGCGCATGCGTATGCCGCACGCACGAGAGACACTACTTCGCACATGACGTGCGTCCTATACACTACCACGTACATCTACCGCTCCGTATATGTAACGTGTATGTGTGTATATAGCATCGAAGGGAACAATAGGGCGCGTCTGAAAATGTCTCGTAAATTGAAAACCGCAGCGGGCAGCAGCCAACTCTGGCAAGGCAACACAACGAAGGGGCTGATGAGATGCGCAGGCATGAAGCACTTACGAATTTTCCTGGGTGTACCGAGGGTCCAGTAAACTATATATATACATATAGCTGCACTGTAGCGAACCACATACGATGTACCGCGTGCTATATAGCAGCACCCTGTGCCCTGTGGCCACCGGCAATGCCTCGAGCCAGCTGAGTTTAAGCACGCGACCTAGCACTAACACACACACTCACCGATGCAACTATACTTTTTCGCCGTGCTGCTCCTTTGTACATACGCGGCCTTTGTATTAGAGTATAAGCGCGCATCGCTACTCTTGTTATGTGCGCGTGCGTCCGAAAAGGAGAAAACGATTGCCGCTTCGACGCCACTTCGTACGGAATATCTTTCTCTCTGCCGTTTTCCCTTCGTTTTCGAGGAGTTTATATAAGTGCGGCGCGCGTCTGTATATCTGATTTTTCGCCGGAGGTGACTACCGCTCGCACAACGATTTCGGGTTTTCGAAGTCCCGAAGCCCCGCATTACTCACCGAGTCGTTGGAGACTATTTACTCAGCAAAAAAAAAAAAATTTTTCTGTCCTTACGCCGTGCGCTATGTTTGCTCTCTTTCGCGCGAGCGTCGCGTTATTGAATGCATGATAAACAATCGCAACTGCAACCAATGCGCCGCAAGCTTATTATAAAATCAGCGCGGCGTATATAGGTACATATACTATTTTTATTTTTCAGAATTGGCCGCGCGGCGTTGACGCGCGATGTGTGTGTGTGTACATAATGCCCAACTCTCGAGTATCGCATAAAAGTAGCAAATGCTATACAGCTCGTTATGACACACGTGTGCGCGCGTGTAGTGCACCTGCGCGCTGCAGCTCGAGACGACGACGACGACGACGACGACGACGATGTCCGGACTTATTAAGAATTGTTTACCCAGTGAGTAATGCAATTTTTTGAACAAACACAGACTTACCGAGAATCTTATGCGGCGAGGATATATATTGTGTGTATAATGCGCGAGGCTCGAAAGTATCTCGACTTTTATACATATAATACTGTGCGCAGCGCTCGTTGCGAATCAAGTATCGTACCGCATGTACGATGCATAATATAATATGAATGCGCAGCACAGCTTCTTACCTGGAACAGAAAAAGCAAAACAATATTTACAAACACGATTCTCAGCAAGTCCTAACGAGTATATCGCACATGAGACGACGGGCACGTCTAATAAGTGCACATATTATTATTATTATCATCATGGCATTGCACATTGGAAATTCTCTCGTGCAGTAAAGAGTCATCGCGCAAGCTCGAGCTAATTCAGCTTGGCGAGTCCATTATACTTAATTTTTATTTCTCTTTTCTCTCTGTGTTTTTTTTTACTCTTTTTCGTTCCTCGTCGAGGTCTTTTCTTTTTTTCTTCTCCACGCGAGGCAAAAGTTTGTCGAGCTTTAGCCATAACAAGCTGCTTCGCGGACGCACAGCCAGAAGGAGTACGTAAGAACGAACTGAACAAACTATGTACATACAACCGAGAGCCGCGTGCAGCACGAGTATATGCGTAGTACAACCATACACGGCAGCAGCAACCGAGATCCGCGGGCGCGAGGGGAAAATAGCCGTGTGCAGAATCAATACTGAGAAAATGAGGGCCAATATTTGTCGAACGCGCAGCCTGCCAATATTATTTCAAATTGCAGGTCGCGGAAAGAGAGAGAGAGAGAGAGAGAGCACCCACGCGCGCGCGCGCGAGCTCTCTTTTCAGCTTCGTTATGTGTATTAGCATTCGCAGAGATATATATAATATACCTCACATACTCATTGCCCATGCGACCACCTCGTGTATAGAACAGTACATAATATATATGCCAGGCTAGAGCTTTGGATACGCACGTATTATTATTTTTATTCAATTGTTTTTTTTTCAAGTATCAACTTTCAAGCTCTGTTAATTTACTGGGGAAATAGTGGAAACCGACATAAGCAATACTGGGCAATATTATTTTTATATGCCATGCTTGCTTCTTCCACTGTAAGATCTATACAGTAAACCAACGGAGCTTGAGAATTTGTATTCAGATTGAGCCCGCCGACAATTAAACTTTACATAAATTGTATAATCTTCTTTCAGATAAAATATTTCTATGAGTCAAATCGAAGGATGCAATAATATTTATTTTTAGCCAAATATCTTTTTCTGACTTTTCAGTGGGTTTTTTTTGGATTATTTTATGAAAATCATCGATGAAAAAGCCAAAGAAAGATCCAAACTTTATAATTTTTGACCTCATCACTTTTTAATGCTCTCTTCTGGAAGGAGGGAGGGGGGCCTCACTCATTAGGAAAATGAAAATATATTTTTTTTAAATTTATTTATTTTAATAATATGATGATACATAAAAAATCACGTCTTCAAATTAGTTTATCTTCACCAAACAAATATCAATCTTTGACCATCAGCCAAATGTAATATAAATCTTCATTTAATCGATAATCATTTTACACTAGAAAATTGGTAATTCGTAGCGCATCAAATTTAATTAAAATCTGCTTGCCAGTCCATAAAATCTGCTTGCCAGTCCAAAAAATAGCGTGCCCTTGGTATCTTTTCGCACAGGTGCTCAGCGCAAATCTCCCAATGACTTTTGGGGAACTTACTCCAATATTTCGAACGCGCGAATTCCAAGTAGTCTGTAGACTTAAGTTGTCTCTGCGCTTCATCGGATGGCAACCGAATTAGGTCGTAAAGAGACAGATTCGGTTTCATCGTTATTTTTTTCGCTTCTATTGCGAATTTCTTGTCGTCGTACCAAGATTCCTGGATATTCGCCGGCGTCTCGCGCGGTCCGTACTTGAGGATTGCTGTAATGTAGAAGGTAAGGAAACTGGACTCATGGATTTTTATTCCTCTGCTCTGAAAACGTTCCATGACGGCTATTATTCCAGATACCAATATCAATTTCAAGTTCCTCTTGCATTCATGATACTCCGGCATAATTTCAGAGGGTACAATCGATCTAGAAAAATCGGCACCATGATCCAAGAGAACGTCGACCAATCGTGGCAACAATTTTCCCACGGCCAACATCAACGGTGTATTGCCCGAATGATCTGGTTTATCGACTTGCACCCACCGACCGCTAGTCTCCAAAAGTATCTTCGCCCAGTAGTCCGAGTGGTGTTTATGGCAATCAATAATTATATGCAGAGGAGTCAAGCCTTTTTTATTGGCTAGATTTGGATCGGCGCCATTTTTCAACAGCCATTTAATCATACATATGTTACCGCGCTGCAAAGCGTGGTGCAAAGGTGTGTTGCCCGAATTATCTGGCTTATCAACCAGCCGATTGAATTCTTTGCAAGTCTCCAAAAGTATCTTCGCCAAGTAGTCCGAGTTGCGTTTATGGTGATTAATAATCATATGTAGAGGAGTCAAGCCTTTCTTGTTGGCTGAATTTGGATCGGCGCCATGTTTCAAGAGCATTTTAGTTGTCCCTACGTTACCACGCTGCAAAGCGTGGTGCAACGGTGTGTTGCCCAATTGATCTGGCTTATCGCCGTGCACCGGACCGGCGCCATTTTTCACCAGCCATTTAATCATATGTTCGTTACCGCGTTGCAGTGCGTAGTACAACGGCGTGTTGCCCGATCGATCTGGCTCATCGACTTGTACCGGCCGATTTACTTCTTTGCTGGTCTCCAAAAGTACATTGGCCAATTCTTCCGAGTAGCCTTCATGGAAATTAATAATGATTCGTAGAGGCGTCAAGCCTTTCCCGCTCTCTAAATTTGAATTGGCGCCATTTCTCAACAGCAATCTGGCAATATTTTTTTTACCGCGCTGCAAAGCGTAGTGCAACGGTGTGATACCGTTCCACTCGTTTTGGAAATCGACTCGCACGAGCGACGTCTTTCCTTGTCGATATTTTCTCTTGTTGATTCGGAATAATAGCTCTGCCATGCGATCGCCCTCGTCCACTAAGCTAATGAGGTGCAGAGGAGTCGATCCCTCCGCATTGGCCAGATTCGGATCAGCGTCGTGTTCCAGCAGTAGTTGGATCATCATGAGTTTGCCGTGCAGCAGAGCAAGATGCAAGGGTGCGTCGCCCAAGTCGTTCAGGGCATCGACCCGCAAAGTTTGATTTAATTCGTCGTTAACGTCGAAGAACATCTTCACCAAGTCACTGGTATTGTGTCTCATGTTCAAAATGTGCAAAGGTGTCAATCCGTACCCGTTGGCCAAGTTCGGATTGGCGCCATTCCTCAACAGCAGTTCAGCCATTTCTTTGTGTCCGTTCTCTAAAGCCAAGTGGAGTGGCGAATCACCCGTTTTTGGCACGATGTGATTGGGATTTTGTTGGAGCTTATTCAAGAAGATTTCCATCAACTCACTGTTAGGGTATTTCGTCGTACATAAAATATGCAATGGTAGCAATCCGTCTTTGTTGGCCCAGTTCGGATTGGCGCCATTCCTCAACAGTAGTTTAGCCACTTCTTTGTGTCCGTTTTCTACAGCCAAGTGAAGTGGCGAATCACCCGTTTTTGGCACGATATGATTGGGATTTTGTTGGAGCTTATTCAAGAAGATTTCCATCAACTCACTGTTAGGGTATTTCGTCGTACATAAAATATGCAATGGTAGCAATCCGTCTTTGTTGGCCAAGTTCGGATTGGCGCCATTCCTCAACAGTAGTTTAGCCACTTTTTTGCGTCCGAACTCCAAAGCCAAGTGGAGTGGGGAATCACCTGTTTTTGGCACAATATGATTGGGATTTTGTTGGAGCTTATTTAGGAACATTTTTATTAAGTCACTGTTAGTGCATTTAGTGCATAAAATATGCAATGGTAGCAATCCGTCTTTGTTGGCCAAGTTCGGATTGGCGCCATTCTTCAACAGCCGTTCGGCCACTTCTTTGTGTCCGTTCGCCAAAGCCAAGTGTAGCGGTGAATCACCTGTTTCTGTTACGAGACAGTTGGGATCCTGGCCGAGCTCGAAAAATTTCTCAACGACCTCATCGAATCCAAATCTACACGCCACATGAAAGTGAGAGTAGCCGGACTCGTCGGTGTAATTCACGTCATAGCTGTTGTACATTTCGAACAGCTCGTCGATGATACCATACAAGTCGTCGCTGTACTTGTGTTTAGCCGCATGATGTATGGGTGTGGTGCGACGCAATAGTGGCTTACCAACTTCATCGAGCTCGGGATCGTCCATATGCCCTGTCTTTATCACGAACTGGACGAATTCTTCCGCTCTCTTAAACGTAGTTTCATCCTTTATAGAACGTATGGAATCATTGAGAAGACATTCGATTTCTTTGGGATGAAAAAAGTTACCGAGTTCAGGAAGTGGGCCGCTCCAATTACTGATCAAAAATTCAATTCTAAGAAGAAACTCGTGTCGCCCATTGATACTCCAACTCATTCTTTCTCTCTCTTTCCTTAATATTTTTAATGATTTTTGGTAGTACATTTTTCTACGCTGTCTCACACGAACGAAATCACTGATAATTTAATAATTTATTTTTTACACAAAAAACACTTTTTGATGAGATTCTTTTGCTTTTAACTCTTGTTCATCACAAAGTCACAACCACGAGGATGATATATAATAGTACTTTATGCAACGGGTGTGGATATATGCTTTTTTCTGCAAAACGAGGGGTTGCGGCACGAACCGAAGGCGAGTGCCGTATCGAGTTTTGCTGAATAAGTTTATTCGCACAAGTTGCATACAGTATTTTAAAGCACAAGAGCTTAAAACTAGCGGCAAAATTACAGTTTTTAGGTTAAGTAGAAAACATGTGGTCGGAGCTACACGCGACTTTTTCTGAAACACTACGGAACACTGATACATACATACTGAATCATCTTCAATTAGAAAGTTAAAAGATAGTCTAAACTATCGACGGCACGAGTAGTGCCGGCTATGTATCATCAAAAGAGAGGGGAAGGCGTTGTCTAGAATCGAGGATCCGTTCACTTCTGATTGCTTTCTCTCTCTTTTTTATCGACCGGTGCGGTGTAGACAATTTAAAATAACATTTCAAGTTGCTCGCGCGTGCCAGATCGTGATCTCGTCCGATTTTCTACACATATAGCTGAGCTTTGATTTTCGACTGAATTAACCAGTCGGATAATTCGCGGCGATACAACGATTGTGAACACCGCCTACGCGCGCGATATTCGTATATTAATTTATTCAACCTATAGGGCAGCAGGCAAAATTTGCGATGTAACTCAGGGAATGATCGATCGTTTCTATATTGCCGAGACGAGACGAGCTTTCATCGAAGAATCTCTTAAACGTAAGTATACGTAGAGAAAATGTTGTATATCTATACGGTCGTCGCTTCTCGGGGTGATATGCAAAAATGAGCCCATCATCGCCTTGAGCTAGTATAAATTTCTCAATCAATGCGAAAAGATGGCAAAAAGGCAGCAGTAGCTGCGTGCGCTATACGCGTTCGGCTTTAAATCTACACTGTACACTCCAACTCTGTGTGTGTGTGTGTGTGTATCATACGGCTCGCGGAATATTAATTGGCCTGCATAGCTGCTCCGTACGTATAAAAGCGAAAAAGGTGCACGATCTCTTCAGACGTGTCCTGCATAAAGTATATTATACCCCGGCAAAAGTAGCAAAAGCGACGGCAAATACCCCAGAGATATCTCGTTCGCTTCTCTCTCTCTCTCTCTCTCTCTCTCTCTCTCTCTCGCATTAGCTCTCGGCTGCAGCGGCCGATATCGATAATATTTCCTCTTCAGTCGGGGAAGGCTCCAATCTCGACCATTGATGCGCCAATACATATAATAACCAATGTATATATAACACGGCGAGTAGTTGCCGCCTAGCCTAGCTCGCCGAGCGCTTATGATATATTTACGACGAGGCTTTTGATGCTTATACTCGTAAAAAATTCCTGCGGCTCGTAAAGAGCTTTGCCCCGGCCAATGGCTAATACAGGCAGCGGCTGCTTTTACTATAAGCATAAATCGAGATTTCGCTAATTTAAATGGGCGCGAGCTCGTTGCTGCTGCTGTATTATTTGCGAAAGAGATATTAAAAAGCTCTACTCTTTCTCTCTCTCTCTCTCTCTCTCTCTCTCTCTGGCGGTGCAGCACACACGCGATTACGGCATGCCATCGCGCGAGCGCGCTTATATACACACGTTTTAACGAAGGGCAAAAATTTCGCTCTCATCTCATCTCTCTCCCTCTCTTTTTCTCAGCTGCGCGGATTAAAAACTGCGGCAAGGCTGAACGAGAGCCGAGGTAAACTCACACACACACACGCGCGCGCGCGAGACTCGAGCTTTGATCGGATTAACTGTTATGGCTAATGTTTATGCGCGCGCGCCGAGAGCTAGCTTATAATAATATATGCACTGATTCTATGTATACAACAGCGTGTAAAACACTGCGCGCGCGGGGACTTTTTTTTTCTATACTCTGCAACGACGCGCGCTCGTTATGAAGCATAATTTAAAAAGTTCGTACGCGACGTGACGTGTGTGTGTGTGTGTGTGTGTGTGTATGCGACGTCACACGTATTTGTGACACATGTAAGCGCGTGCGCGGTTGAAATAATTTGAAAAAATAAAACGAGAACCAGAAAATTTTTTTTTCTCTGCAGCTTATCAAAGTTTTGAAATTAAAAGTACGACGATGAGCACCAGCATCAGCAGCAGCCCGGGCCATCACATCGAGTCGAAAAAAGTCGTCGACGTGGGAAAGAGAGAGAGAGAGAGAGAGAGGGAGAACGTACGTATTTTCCGCGGTAGTGCAGTGTAGCTAGCTAGCTGGAAGGCTAGAAAAATTCATTCGATGCTGCCGCTGACTGCTGCTGCTACTTTGGCCTCGGCAAAAATAATTTTCAAACTTTTAATTTCCAGCGCGATTCACGTTCGCGCGCGCGCGCGCGCAGGTAAAAAGTATACGAGCGAAAGGAAAAAGGGCTGCGCGGCGGGTGGGAGCGTAAAAGAAACTGCGAAGAAGGCGAGCGTACACCAGCTGATGCGTAATTTTCAGTTTCTCGTCTCTGGCATGCTGCTGCTGCTGCTGCTGCTGCTTGGTGTTAAATGGATAATTTTCCAAAGAGAAGAGCACAGCACGAGCAGAAGCAGCCAAGGAAACAAAAGAATCAAAATGAGGCCTATATAACACAGCAGCAGCAGCACGCGCCGTACGAAAACTAAAGCAATCAGCCGCGACTCGAGAGCCATTTACATGGCATGGGCGCGCAGTCTCGCGCGATATCACGTCGTCCCTTTTTACCCTCTTTCTTTTTTTTTTTGCTGCTACTGCTGCTGTTTCTTTCACGAGCTAAGTTTTGTTTCTCGCCTGCTGCCGGTGCTGTGCACGATCGAGCGAGACACGATTCGCTACGTCGTCCCGGTATGTGTGTGTGTGTATGTGCGAAACGAGAAATATTATTACAGCACAGCGGAAGAAGTCACAGCGGGAGGGTACGACACTATGCCGAAAAGCCGATGTGCCGAAAAAAAAAAAGGAAGAGAGCCTCTCTCGCTTCGATATAACGTCGGTCGAGGCGTGCGCGCGCGCTATATGAAAGTAGAGAGGGATTATAGTATAGTGGCATATATACAGTGCATGTTTTGTAACGCTGCTGCTGCACTAGTATAGCGGCCACTACTATATACGAGAGTTTTCGATGCGTGGCAAATGCGAACCGAAAACTTTTCGATTCTTTTCATATATTACGCCCCGAAAACTCGTGTTTACCCGTTCGCCAGAATGTGTATATGGCTGACCGATGTTAAAATACACACACACACACACACACACACACACACACACACATGGGTGACTGCTGCTGCTCCTGCCGGTGCGAAAGTTTCAGCCGCGCAATACTGCACACGGTGATTTTTACAAACACGTACACACATGACGGTGCCCCACGCTCGGGTTATTGCTCGATCGATCGGTTATACGTTCGTTCGTTCGTTTCGCGCGCGCGGCATGAAAACTTGTCTTCGCTAAATTTCTCTCCTCCCTCCCCGTTTTCTTCGAGAGGGTAAAAAAGAAGGCCACGAGAAATGAACTTTTTTGCAAAAAAAAAAAAAAAAGAGGGAGGAAAATACGCCAAAGTTTTCAAATGCACCTGCGCGTTGCCAACACACACGCACGCACACGAGGCCTTATTGGCTCGTCGTATAGTCGCGTACAAACACCGTGAGAGATAGTTTACGCGCGCCCCGACTCTGGCAAGATTTACATGATGCACGCTCATGCACTCGAGAGGACTTTGGACCGTATACGAGGAACTAATATGCTGGTACCTGCACTGGTACGGAAGCAGCAGCAGCCGATGTTTATTACTCCGGATACTTTGACAACGCAAGAACTCGAACTCGACGACGACGACGACGGCATGAGCAACGACGACATGCATGTATCATCCATAACGTCGCACACAACGTTTTACATATAATATACGAGAACTTTGACGCGGCGCCATATCACCACAAAATTTCGGCCCGATGTAACGATCTCCATGGACTACATCCGATGCAGATTTTCGCGCGCAATTCTGCACAAAGCCAAATGATGCGCGCACGTCGAGACTCGAGACAGAGAGAGAGAGAGAGAGAGAGAGAGAACCACCGACTGCGATTATATTATACTCGCGTATCAAGTCCGTTAAATATATATTTCGTCGACTCCTATATCTACGCTCTGCGCTCGCCTCATTAGAGCGCACATCGACGAAAACAAATCCGTTTATAACAATGAATCCTCTCGAGCTGCAGCAGCAGCAGCAGCAGCAGTGTTGTATGCAGTCGACGATATTATACGATACATATTACAGCCATACTACATTAGCGCGATGCTCTATCTCTCATATATCTGTGGGTGCGACGTTCGTTGCGACGCTCGTTTACAACAACGTCTCCATATGATATACCTTATAGCTACATATAGTGCAGCCGTGTAATAGCTGCACAACGCGCTGCAACGATCTTGTTGAGCGACACGTATTACAGCGCGCGACGATGACAGCTCGAGAGAGAGAGTCGTATTCGACGTGTATGATACGCGCGCAAGCTCTGCAGAGCTCTTTACCTCGGCAATTGCACCGCACCGATGTATATTCGTATTATATATGTATACGTGCAGTGCTGCAGCGCATACTGCCGGGGTGCTGTTGGTGGTGCGAGCTCCGCACCGTGTCAAATGTTCTTCCAGAGAGACAAATGACGGAAATCGAGCGAAAATGCATAAATTAACGTGAATGACTGCAACGCTCGACCCCCCCTGTCCATCCATCCATATATATTTACGAGAGAGAGCAAGCGAGCTAATTGCAAATTCCGCGCGTCACGTGTCGTCGTGCGCTGCGGTGGGTCATCGAGAACGCGGCGCGGCGAGCTTTAAATTTCGCTAATTATTTAAAGTACGGATCCATTCGCGGCGAGACTCCGTGTATATATACACGCTTCGATTCGTGAGTGTATAAATGCATGCGCGACGCCGACTTTTATCGAATATATATACCTGCCTATGCGTGCCGCATTTCCCGTCTGTCGATACGTATATAGGCGGCGTATTGTACACGCGCAATCTGCGAGGGAGTTTTTTTTTCCTCTCTTCCTAATCCCTGCCTTGCGCGTCTATACTCGACTGAGTCACGTGTGTATGTGTGTGTGTGTGAGAGAGTATTATATACGTATACATAGGTGTTCTACAAAAATTGCACCCAGCTATTGTTCGAAAGTCGGAAGGTGTAATAATGAAAAGCAGAAAGAGAGAGAGAGAAAAAAAGAGGAAGCAAGTATACAGAAAATGGGGACAAAGCTTTTTTTTTATGGATTTTCAAAAGAATGATGTCAGAGTCGTGTCACAATATACGCGTATAAAACGTAGGCATGCAACACTAGCTCTGCCTCTCTCACACACACATACACAGACCTGTGTGTCCGCGAGTGTAAAGTTAAAAGATAGGCGCGCGAGTTCGCCAGTATGTTGTTTACTTTAAACAATCGGGTGGAAAAAAAAGCCGGGAAAAAAGTTAGTTTTTAATGCAAATACTGGCTGCTGCTGCTGGTGCTGCGCCTCTGCTGCAGCTCGTGCGCTACTGATTCGGAACAATATTTCAAATGAAACGAATACTATTTTCCTTTCGGATCTTTTCATGTACATAGAGCGAGAGAAGTGCGGCTTCATTGTTTGCAAGCGAGGAAGATATGTATGCCAGTTATTTGAAAATAAATTCTCATTATAACCGCATTTTTTTTGCATACGTACGAACGTTTGCGTATAAAATTTATGAAAAAAAATATATAAAATCGTATGTAAAAGTGCTCGTTTTTGACCAAAATAACGGAACGAAATAGGCAAATCGAATTGTGTATACAAGCGGACGCACAGATCACTCGAAGGCCATTCTCTCGATTTCCGACCACACACTCGCAAACGCAGATTATACACGGCATCGGAGGGAATCGGAGTAATCGAAGGGCGCAAAGTGTGTACGGATAAACAGAGTCGCTACACGACGGGGGTGTGCGTGGCGGCTGCATTATCGCTTTCAATTGGATTACTCTAGTAGATGATGTTGACAATCCTGGCGTCAATCCTGAGTATAGAGAGCCCGACGACGACGACGACTCGCCCGCCGTGAGAGATGTATGCATACACGCGCAAGCGGACAAATACGCATAGGTATACATTTCGGAAGATCGAGAGCAAGGGAAGCGGCTCATCTCTTACCTCGACAGGCAAGAGCGTCCGGAACAATTGATATACGCGGCGGATAATGCGATTTCGATTTCCGAGGCGTGCGCGCGCTATCTCGTATTAAAGGAGAGCCGAGAGGAACGTCTATCCATATAACTACCGAATCCGAAATCGCAGCCGTGAAGATCATCGCTGCTCGGCGAGGATACACACAAACCATTCGGGAGGGTCTTTGTGACGTACGAGCCGAGGTGGGGTGGTGCGGGTTGTGTGTGCGCCTCGTGCGATGATCCCCCGAAACGCATCGATGCAGCTCTTTCGAGTACCTCCGACCTCGTCGTTCGATTATCCGAGACTCAAGCGACGAGCAAGGAGTTCGCAGTCACACCCCGTTCGATCGGTTCTTGTGCAGTGTGAGGCGTGCCCCGAGACAAACGTTTTCGCGGGCAACATTGTGGACAACGATCGAGGCGACTCTGTAGCCGACGACCAAAGCAGAGAAGTCCGAGTCGCGCTACAATTTAAATTGCTAGATATCTACGCGCGCACTCGTCAAACCTCACTTATATATTATATACAGTTATTTTGATTTTGCAACTTGCAGATTTACAGATTTATAGATACTCGCCATCTAGCGGTGTATGCCAGTTTCGTAATGCCTCATTTGACTAAATTCAATCAAAATATTTAAAGTTTAGAATAGAATTATGTTTTTTTTTCGTTATTTTTTGCATCAAAAATAATTTGCATATAATTTCCTGCACTGTTCGTGAAAAAATTAAATCGGTACTGATACATTAATTGTCATCTACGATATTATCATGTAAAAGTACCTCGAATCAAATTCAGTGTCAATTACTATAATTTTAATGTCTCACTCAACATCAATCTCTGCATTAAATCTAAGCTTTTTTTGTAATCGAGTCGTGTCGCAATTAAAATCACAACGCGTCAACGATCGGTCGTTATACTCGGACGAACGTTTCAAAACATTTACCCTCGACGCGCAACTTGTACACATCGTCTATTCAATTAGTAATGATATAGCGAGCTACTTCAGTAAGCATCTCCAATTGTAATCGAATAAAAATCCAAATTTAATGCCTCTGTGTAACCGCACGGTTTTATAACGAGAGACGCGTCTCACTCGTCGCGCAATAATTTCGGGCATGAATTTAATGAATGATTTAGAAGCCGTTCCCAGAAAGTCGAGCGACTCGCCCGGCGCTAATCATCATCATTATTATTTTATTTTTATTACACGGCGCCACGACTGTATACAGTAGTACATCGGGAACAATATGAGGTTTTGCTCTTTCGCACAGCTTTATGGCGGCATTGGCGTTCGACCTGTGTAAGCAAAACACCGGCATAGAGATATCGGCTGCATATCGTGCGACGTAACCATATATACACAGTCGAAAGATTAACAGCTCCTCTGCGCTCTCAGCAACATCGAGCTGTATATACTGCCACTGTACAAGATCAGCAGCAGCAGCAGCAGCATCTCTTAGAGCCCAATGCAATTATCTCTGCAGTCTCGTCGTCGTAGTCGTCGCGTGTGTGCGTGCGTGTATAAACACTCGCGCGAGCTCGAGCACAGACAGACGCCCGCGCGTTACATAGCATGTTTATTCATACTCGCTCTGCGAGAAATTACGCGCGCGCGCGCGTGCGGCTCAGAGCCGCACGAGAGAGATGCAGCAGCCGCCTGACGAGATCATGCAACACACATAACACGCAGCAGCACCATATATACTGCAGACGAGAGACGGAGTCGCACGCGCGAAAGGGAAAACGCTTACGGCTCGGTGTATAAGCGATTATAATGCCTCGCCCGTACTATATAGATAATAACGGGTATTGGCGACCGGAAGAAGTGATTTTTCGTGAGAGTAAAAAAAATGTTGTACTCGTGATCGTCCCCCCGTGCGATTTAATGGCATCTATCTATCTATCTATCTATCTCTGTATGTCTGTCGATATTGTATATTGACATCGTCTATAATTCATTAGAACACACAGTCGTTTTCATTAGCATTAAACTCGTTTTAGTCCGTGTTTGTGTGTGTAAAACAATTACATAATTCGATCAGGTCGTCGTTTGATCATTTTCATCGGGATACATACACGCTAAAATGTGTACAGTAACAGCGAGCGCGCGGAGACATCGGAATTAATTGCCGATGTCATAGATTGATAACACGTAAATGAACACACATACACTGCACATATATCGTTGGATTACGTCGACGCCGCGCGCATGAAAAGTCGAATACGAATGCGGAGCGTGGATGCGCCGGACATTAATGAGAATCAAAAACATTAGTACAGGCTATCCGCGGTGATACGAGCAGTGTGTACCATATAACATCGCGTGTACGCGCGGTTGACGCGAGTTTACTGCGACGCAGGTATATAAAAGCAGAGCGCGCACAGTGGCGCGTGTGTGGTGCGGTACTACGGAACGTCAAACTGCTGCTGCAGCAGCAGCAGCAGCAGCAGCAGTAAAAAATGAATAAATAAAAGCTCGTCAAAACTATTTCTCCCTGTGCTCTCGCTCGCTCGCTCAATTAGTGCGTGCGTCGGATGGTTATTGAAAAAATGTGCAAATGAGCACGATCCAGTGCAGAGAGAGAGTAAGAGCTCGAGAGGTATGAAATTTTTGCAATGAAAAAAGAAAAAGAAGCAATTCATACCCGAGCCATCGATACATCAGCTGAGCTGCTGCTGGGCGCGCTTAATACGCATCTGCATAAATCGATTCGTTATCGCTTATCGTCGGGCGCGCGCACGGGGAAATATAAAAAGCTATACCGACAAACAGATGCGCGGTGATGCGCGCATCAACGTTTTTAAATGCGAAATATATAAGTCCATTATCCGTATGTACGCTGCGTCTAACGATCTCTCGCCAGTCGCGCGGAGGTCTCTCTCTCTCTCTCTCTCTCAAAGGATCTCGTATCCTACTATCAATCGGAATTCACATTTCAGTATTATGCGCGCGATTGCAGCTTCAAAAGCTTTTAACGTGTACATATGTGTACATATAATATAGAAAAGGGATGAATAGTTAAAGTTCGAAACGCGAAAACAGCTGCACAACTGCATCGGTACAGGTAGCGTCGCGCATCTTTTCATATTCACCGATGCTTATAGAGAGCTGCTGCTGCTGCTGTTGGGTGCAATATAAACGTTGAGTCCGACTAAATTAAAGTCTATCCGGCGAATGATCGATCATGCAGCAGCAGAAGTGCTACTGGATCGAAGTTGTGCGGAGCATTGGCCGACATTCAAATGAAAACTTTTAAGCACTTTTTGCCACAGCCAAGATGTATATATACATCGCACGTTATAAACCGCGCGGGCACGGATCTATGTGTAGCAGGATGATAATGCGACTCCTTCTCTTTTTGGCGCAAAAGAAGAGCTTGTAAACTTTTGGGGGAGCAAATTCAATATTTTCTTCGAGGAAAAAGCGTCGAGTTGAAGTATACGAGCTCTTTGTGTGTATATATCACGGTATTGAGAAGTTTACTAAAAATATATATGCACTTGCTGAGCTGCAGAGTTTGGACTCTTGCATTACTCGCTGCTGCTGCTGCTCGACTGACGTCGTAGTCGTCGTCGTCGAGCACTCCACCAAAGTCATTAGCATGAAAACTTTGATAAAGTAAGCGAGATGTAGTCCTGGGTATTATTGTTTTTTCAAAAGCTTTGACCAAGTCAAATTTATTCATTTTCCTCAGCGCATAGAGAGAGAGAGTTGAGAAAGAAAAAAAAGCTCGTCTCAAAGGGTGTGTATACTACAACTGCGCAAGCGAGCTGAGAACATCATGGTTTAAGGGAGAGGGCGGCGTCTCGCGAATCGACTCGACTACATAATATATTTGCGAAGAAAAATGATTACGGCGCTGCCGCTGCTTCTACTGTAGTAATCGTAGATAGTCGCGTACGCGTATAAAAGCTCGACTCGCGTTTGATTCTGTTTTTGTGCTCATTGAACAGTACGTACGCGCGTCTGTAATGGCTCGAAAGTTTCAAACGCGCCGACGTTAAGAATCATAGACAGCAGCAGCAGCAGCAGCAGCAGTGGCAGAAGTAGAAGAAGCGAGCACGCGCGCGCGGCTGCTGCAACATAAAACTTAAAGTTTCTCAACTGACTGGCAGCGGCGGCGGCGGCGGCGGCTGCAGTGGCAGCGGCGGTGAATCGGAAAATGCGGAATTCAATTCGTTACAGCATACAAGATCGAGTGCACGAACGGCAGTCAGCGGCGTACCTATACATGCGCACAACTCGCACACACATACACACGCGTATGCTCGCTCTACGTACGTGTTCGCCTACTCAACTTGCACCACCGAACTTTGGTATGTTTCGCGTGAGCTTAAACAATGTTGCCCGCCCACTCGAGGAGTAGTGCTTTCTACTCTGCTCTTTTTCTTTTTAGCGCGCGCTTTCTGCATTTCTCTCTTTCCTTATTTCTTTCCTTCATTCTTTCTCGCGCGCGCGCGCGCTCACCCGTTCTTCGTCTTCCTCCTCTCGTTTCTTCTTCTTTCTCCCGGAGTCTTATACACTTTTTCAGCTGACTTTTGTTTTGTGACCCGTGGTCCTTTTTTTTTCTTACTCCACCCCCAAGGAGAAGCAGAGGAGGTGGAGGAGGAAGAAGAGAACTACCACTGCTGCGCGCACTCGCTTTTTTATGTTCCTCTTTCTCCTTTCGCTGCTGCTGCTGCTGCTGCTGCTGCTGCTGTGCTCTGTGGGATTATCTATTATGGACACGTTGGCCGCCGCCAGCTAGCTACTACCACTGCATTTTTCTCTTTGGCCTTTTCCTCTGCTTTATAACAATATGCGCGCTTATGCTGTATGTAAAATATAATAACAGTTGCTGCTGCTACTGTGTGTAAGATTTTTCCGCGTTTTTCGCATTTCAACTTGATTAATGCTTTTTTTTCGGGGTTTCAACCTCTGTGTCTGGAAATTTTCCTTTCATGCCCCGGAGGAGAAATTCTGTGCACGCTCGTATCAATTTTGGTGGAAAGAAAAAAAAAATATATATTTTTTTTCAGCTCTTTGATTCCGAGCTCTACTCTCGTTCTCAAAGAAAGTTAAATTTATCAACAACTCTTTTGCGTGCTTAGAGCTTTTGCTCAAGCTGCGTTCACGAGATTAGGAAAAATTCGGTAACGCGTATAATCTGAAATGTTCGCTTTACGATGTTTCGATGTCGCGCTCTTTTTGGGGCCGATAAAGAGCCTCGGAGCCAATTTTTTCCCTTACACGAGCGTATACAAGTCTACAAAATCTCCAAGAGCGAAAGAAAGAAAGAATGAAAAAAAAAAACGCCGCGAACGGTGTGCTATATTGCTCGGGGCATTATTATACCTGGCGCTTTTGACCCTTGTTATTACGCTCGACAATGCCGATGTTGAGTCTAGCGCCACGGCGGCGTTACGCAGACTACACACACATACACACCCGAAGAAAAGATAGATGTATAGAAAGCCAGAGTCAGGCAGGAAGAGAATATAATAAGCCGAGAGAGGATGAGCCGGTGTGCCTTTATTTTGACGTCTTCGTTCCGAGCGCGGGCGAGAGCTCGTAGCTTATAATTATAAGTCACGTTATGGCTGCTCTTGCAGATTTTTTTTCGCCACAATCAGACCTGTACGTATCGTAAATGATGCTCGAGACGCTCGCCTATATTGCTGGACTTTCCAATTTAAAGCTATTCCAGAAAAAATACAAATGCTTTATACTTTATAGTTTATACTCATATGAACACATTGCATTATATCTAAAGAGGATATATACTAATCGGAAATTGTTTTGTTTCAGTTTGTAAGGTTTTTATTGGCACAAGAAATTGTTTTGTCCCTTGCGAGTTCACAATGCGCCATCTGTTGATGAAATCGAAAAGCTCACTAGCAAATATGATACCTTCGATTCCGATAAGTCTCATTACAATACAGAACAGATTTTGGGAATGTTAATCCTTAAATTTTTCTACAAAAGATTACATTCAACAAAAAAAATTAATATTCAAGCAAATTAATAAATTCAATTCAAAAGTATTAAAAATAAAAAGCTAAAACGAATCAAGAAAAAAGACAATAACCGTAAAATTTTACTTCTGGTGCAAGATAATCAAAATATGTCTATTCAAATTGAATTTGTTTACGAACTTGAAAACCAAATTTGTTGATGTGTCAAGATTCTTGCTTTTTTGATGATTTATTTTTATTCATTTTTAATGATGTTTACATCAATTAAATTCGCGTTCAATTGATTTCTTTCGATTCCCTCTCGGCTCATTCGCAAGTTGTCCATTTTTTTTTGTACACTACATATTTCCCACACTCGCGCGTGTACGGGGCTGCGTGCATAGTTGAACACACAAGTGCGCGCGGGCAAATTTGTTGAACGCAATAAATCGCAAAGTTTATTGTTGGCGCTCTGCTATACGTATATAAAGTCGCGTTTTGCACTAAATCACGAGATATATCGTCCGAACGACGTTAACACTTATATCGGTACAGTTCGCAGCCCTTTTGCGCGCAGCATATACCCACCGTGACTGGCTATATATACGCCGCCGAGCATATATAGCTAGTGTACAAGTGAGTGCAAGTATCGTGTTATAGCATCTTCGCGCGTGTATGTACACGAGGAGCAGCAGCAGCTGCTAATGAAGTCGAAAGTTCGGGAACGCGGAGAGCCCCGCAACACACGGTGAGCCCCCTGCGTTACATGTATATTATATAAACTATATAACATGTGCACAGCCGCCGACGAAGGGAGAGAGAGAGAGACTTTTGCGAAGCAGCAGCAGCAGCAGCAGCGAGAGTGCAGGAGAGCGCAAGTGTGTGCTCCCAAAAACCGCACAATTTGGCCAGCGACACGAGCTCGCAAAATAATGACGTCGACGCGGTACATACGACGGCTGCTGCAGTGTACAACGACGACGACGACGCCCAAATCCCAGATGCACTCTCACACGCGCACATATATAGTACTACGTGCCAGCGCCCTATATATATATTTGCGCGCGTATGTGTGTGAGGACGAAAGTAAGCGAGAGAAAATGACTCTCGCGAGAGAGATAAGCGACGCACACGTGCGTGTGTACGCGAACACACATAGCTCTCTGCTCCGCTCGCTGGCACATATAAAACAGCGGACCTGTGGAGACATTCGCGCACACACAAACGCACACTCGAGTTATGTGCGCGAACCTTTTTCAATCGCGTCAGACAATGTAAAGGTACGATATACATATAACACGAGGCAGTGGCTGCTCCGCTGCTGCTGCTCCACTCGAGAGATTTACGGTGGTGTCCGCTTTTATTTTCCTTCTTCCTCGGTCTCTCTCTCTCTCTCTCTTATAAGGTCTGCGTATATATCGTACGTATATACGTTTGTGCGAGGGTATATAATATGAAATGAGACGCGATGAGCGAGTCTCAATCTCGGGCGACGCACTATATACTCGTATAAAAGAGAGGCGCGACGCGACGACGATAAAGCCGTCGCGCAACGGACGAGAGATCGTGATTCGCGCGAGAAGGCGAAAGAGAACGACGCGCAGAAAGAGAGAGAATATAATCCGTATCGTGCAGCGAGGCGATACTACCGTGATGCTGCGTGTGTGTGTGCTATATACACTATATATACGAGAACCGACTTCATTACCTACTCGCGCGACTGCGACGACGGTTCTCGTCTCGGGGGCCGCTCGAGTCGTTGTCGCGAGCTTTTTGACGTTCGTATATAAGAAAGATGGAGTTAACTACTACTGCTGCTGCTACTACCGTACTTCACGCAGAGAACTAGGGAGAGAAATTTTTTTTATATTTTATTTTTTAAATTTCGACATTTTTTCCGTGGCACCTCTATTCACTGCTTAACAATCTGGAAAATGACTCCCAACAACGTGTTGTCGCGCGCGCTCGCGAGTCGAGAAGAATTCAAGCACATAATCATCGCTTTCGAGTGCAGGTGCTGCTGCTGCTGCTGCCGCTGCGCCTTAATCAGACCATTTCGCGTTTCAAACTAGCTGCCGCTGCTGCTGCAATTGCACTGCACATAGACACACACGCGCACGTACACAAGCGCGGGCTCTTTTGGAATGAAAATTAGCGCGGTATATAGCGTTTATACAGTTGCGATTCAATTCAGCCGATTCGAATATGCCCGAGGTATTTCAATTTTCTCTCTCTCTCTCTCTCTTGGGCTATGCAGCCGCCGTTGCGACGCGAATACAGATATATGTATACGCGTAACATCGTGTACAGAGATTCGTTCGCTTCCCTTTATTTAGTATTTTTTTTTTTTTGCTCCCTTATCCGTGTAAGATTCTTTTTAAAGCGCGAGAGCGAGAGAGAGAAAGAGAGAAACAAGAATACTGAAAAACATAAAGCGTCGGATACTAGCCCAAAGTCGTATATTTTTTACAATCTCTCGAGAAGAATTGAATTCAATACTTTGCAAGACGTTCAGCTACTTCATCGTATATATTTTTCTCATTTCACCTCTTTTCCTTCTCCTTTTTTTTTACCCCCTTTTCTTCTTATCTTATGTTTTTTTTTTATTTTCATTAGCTAATGAAAATACGTAAAATGGTCTAACTCCGTAAAGCTTCTCTCTCTCAATTCTCTCTCTTTCTCTCCTCGGCAATGACTATTCCCAAGTTTTAAGTTCTTTTTTCGCATTCGCCATTCCTCGCTCTCTCTCTTTCTCTCTGCATAAGCGGCTTTAGTCTTCAAATAAGCGCAAGGAAAAAGATCCGCGCGCGATGTTATATATATCTACGTACACTATATACGTGCGGTTGTATGTGTGCAAGTGGCTTTTCACTTTCTCGAGTCGTCGTCGTCGTAGTCGCGGCCGCAATGAAATATATTACCTTAATTCGTGTACCGCCGCGGCAATGGCCGTGATTAAGAGCGTATTTCTCCTTTTTTTTTGCTCGTCTTTTATCTCGCGGTCGACAATTATTTTTAATTAGAAGGAATCCCTCGCTCGATCGTTACGTATACAGATGTGTAAACACACGAAATTCCAGCGCCGTGATGATGATGACGATGATGATATACAAAATCACTCGACACAGCGGCATCACGCCTACTATACGAAACGCCCCGCATCATCTCTAACTCGTGCGCTTGTTTTTTCGTTGTCCTATCTCCATCGAAAATTTTTCAGCCGCCGGCAAAAAAAAAGGTTTATTGACCGAGAAAAATTGAGCGCATTACACGCACATACGTGTATGGAAACACGCATGTATATTGCTACTGCAACAGAAGCAGCCTGCAGCCTGCAGCGTGCCTGCACTGCACACGAATCACATTTCACTTCTCTCTCTCTCTCTTCCTCTCACCCTCTCGTATATGTAGAGTATATGGAAGTGTTGGCGCTTTTTGCGAGCATCGGCTGTTCAAGTACCATATATTTTGCTAGAGTACACGTATTATGTATATAGCTTACACACATTGAAAAATCATGCTGCGTGTACGCGATACGCGAGGCGCTGCGTATACGTATAATATAGCCTATATAGCAATTTACAAACAAGCTCGCATACGTGTGCGGCAGCGGCGGCGATTCGAGCGAAAACTCGAGGGAGTTTATCGCGCGGCCTGCACTCTCGCGCGTTCATTCATGAATCGCGCAGTGTATTATACTACTACGCGGGGCGCGCTTTGTTCATCGGGTGCGCACGCGAACTTTTAAATTAAAACTCCGCTGCCGAGGTGGACGCGAAGCCAATTTATTAATACATTATATCCGTATAATTCGTTTGGCGCGTCTCCGGCTTGTACACCACACGCGCACACACGGTTATATATCTATCAGGAGAATTGGCTTCTTCTATATTTTATATATTATATATTGTACGAGTGAAAAGTGATCCGAGAAACTCTGCGCGAGGTGCATATCTCGTTACTCTCCGCTGTGCGTAATACACATACGCGCGCACACACACACACACATAGCACACGGAGCTGGTTCGCAAGAGAGAGATAAGCGAATTCTCAAAGGCCCGCGCGCGGTATACGATCTTTGCGACGCTTATAATACACATGGATGATGCTATACTCGTCACCAAAGTGCATTATACAGCTCCGTGTAAGTGTGTGTGTGTGTATTGATTTTCCTTGACCAAGGGATTTCGAGTGCATTACTCGGCGCCTGCACGATACTATACAACACAGCGAAAGAGAGAGAGAGAGTATGTGCAGTTTACAGCACACAACGCACACGATTATTAATGTTAAACGTCGCCCTCGCACAAGAGAGAGAGAGAGAGAGACTGAGCACGTGCTCCGAATGTGTTGTGTCTCCGTATAATATCGCGTCGTCGCAACAAACACACACACACAACTCGTGTACTAGCAGTACGTCGGCCGCCGACGCGACGGGACTTTCGTGTAAGTGCCATTTCGCGGAAATATGTTCGTTGCGCGAAAACTTGGAGCGCAAATAGTGCATGCGCTCGCGCGACGCACGCACGCACGCAAAATATAATGTATATGCAAGCGCGTTTCGAAACTTTTGTGTTAACTCGCTAAACGACTTGGACGACTTGCCTGCTGCAAAGGAAAGGAGCTTGCTGCTGCACTAGGCGCGCAACTTTCGGTATAGGTGTATTCTTTCTCTCTCTATATCATAAAGTTTTGAGGGAAGAAGAAGAAGAAGAAGAAGAAACATCATCGTCGGGCCAAGAATAATATCTAAATTCATGTATTCTACGATAAGACCGCGATGTGTTTTCTTTTTGTCTTCTTTTTTTTTACAACAACTATACGCGATCGTATCGCTTTTTTCGCGACATCGCGACTCATCAGACATAAACGGTCTGGGGATCGCGTATACGACGTACTCTATACGTGACGAGATTGATAATTTTTGGACGCGGCTCGCGGCGCGACCGGAGAATCGATACGTATACGGTCGACCGATATATCATTTTGGGTAGCTCGCAGCAGCAGCAGCGGTAAACTCGATTAATTTGCTGCCTCGTTTGGGCAACGATCCAAGAGTACACACACATACATCTCGGAGCAAAAGATAAGGGGCTTAAATGTATGCACACACACACACACACATATTACATTGTAACATATAACTCACCTGGTGGACAGTTGCAATCCGGCAGATCCCGCTTGGGCCTGAAGATATCCTCGGCGAGTTTCTTGCTCTCGATCTCCTGCAACACTTCGCGGCGTATGCGCTCGATGAGGGCTTTGGTCGGGCTAGTATCCGACGACGCAGCAGCCGTCGCCTTCGAAGGGTCGACTTCTTCGCTCTTGAGTGCCTGCGCCTCGAAGACGCGATGATGCTGCTGCAAAGCGCGCGAGTGCACGATCGACTCGAGATGGGCGATTCGCTGCTCGAGCCTGAGCTCGCGGAAGGCCAGCATGCCCGAGATGCCGAGACTGAGCAGGCAGAGCAGGCACAGGGTCAAGTTGGCCGCGCGACCCGACAAGAAGACGCTGTTGGCCTCCTTCGCGAGGGCCGCTGATCCGCCGCCGATCGGGCGATACTTTTTCGGGGCGCCATTGGTGCCGCCTCCGCCACCCTCGCCACCGCTGCCGTTCGCCATGGCAGTGGCGTTTACTTCTGCTTCACCAAAAAATCTGCTGCGGATCGGGGAGAGAGAGAGAGAGATTCAAACGGTGAGTGATATTTGGCTCGACTTGAGGTCCCAAGAGTTAGACGCGCCGAGAGAGAAGCAAGTAGGTAAAAAAAAACAAGACCTGCCGGTTATGTTATTGTAATATATACAAAAATGTTGAAAAAAGGCAGCAGCATCGGTTAAAATAAAAAAAAGAGGAGAAATACATGTATTTTCTGCGAATCGAGACACTCGTGCGCTTCGATTTGACTAGAAACTCGTAAAAATCCTTATCGCGTTCGATCGCAGATACAATCGTGCGAATCCGAAAAAAAAACGAAACTATAGAATGATTATGTACACAATGTCTCGGGTGTTCGTGAGAGACGACGCCAAAAAAAAGGAGGTAAAAAGAGAAATGATCATCATCTCGCGGCGTAGGCGCGCGCGAATTCAAGCCAATTATTCGTAACGGCACATTATAATCGAATGTCCCGCGGGCCCCGGCGAGTCTGCTGGTATACGCGTCTATCTGTATGTACGTAGCCGGCAGGTATTCGATCATCAATCGGATATAGTTATATTTAGCGGAATAAGCAGGTATAGGTACGACGACGATGATAAACAAAAAAAATGTAAGATTTGTCTTTACACTTGTCTCTCTCTCTCAGAAAAGCCAACTGTGGGCTCTCGAGTCGACAATTCTCTCTCTCTCTCTCTTGCCGAGACGCCGGTCAATATAGGAAACGACGGAGGCTCTCTATATCTCTTCTGTCACTGTGGTGTGATGATGATGTCGCTGCCACTGCTGCTGCTGCTGATCCAGTCTCAAAGTTCGATCGACCGGCGTGCTGTCATGCCGCCAGTACTTTCGTATACAATATATAACTGCACAATATTACGCTCATACACGAAGCTGTCACTTTGATTCGAAACTTTTCATTCGCACTTTTATATATAAATACGCAAAAAATATCTTCGCACACTATTTCAATCTTGCAACGGGAAAAAACTTTTATAACGCTCTTGGCCGCGCACTGTTTCGCAACACCGGGTGGAGAATTTTGGGGGTTAGGGGTGTTGATACGCAACAACAACGAACGAACGAACGAACGAACTAATGGAACGCACCCCGTTTGATTTTTTTTCTCAAACGCACACGACTTTACTGGCCGCTGCGTTTGCGTCTCATCGCGCGCCGATCTCGGGCTCAAGATCGGTTCGCGCAATTCATACAAAACGCACTGTATGAACTTTTAGTCGTCGACGCACACGGACGAGCGCGCGAGCGATAATGTATAACAAACAAAACGATGGCACACTCGACGCGGAGCGAGAAACTCTTTTTTTTTCTTTACTTTCGGAGCTGGAGCACACTCGGGAGACGAAGGGACTCGTGTAATCGAACGCAAAAACCGAATATATATATAACTGCCGCACCACTGACGCGAACAACGGACGATGATCTCCAATCAGTCCCCGAGGTAAAAAGGCTTCGAGACGGAGAGAGAGAGAGGCCGTTCGAAACCCTTTGTCCGAGTGCGAATTCGAATTTCGAACGTCGCGCACGCAGGGAGAGAAAAGTTGCAGCCCGCGCAACGGACACGAGGGTGTCTTTGTCTCGTCTCCGAGGAGTATCGCCGAGTTATCGCGAAAAAAACGTTATACCGAAATCACATGTATTCGCAGGAACGTTATGTAGAACGTTATGATGTGCTATATATATAGAATAGTTGCGGGAGCGTCGATGCTCGCTGTACGGCGCTCGCAGCACGACTGGCATTCTATGGTGGGGCGCGCGCGCGCCTCGCTCTCTCTCTCTCTCGCTCTCGTATTCTCGGCGCAGTTTGCGCGCGGCTCTCTCCACTGCTCTGCCGCCGCATCGCAGCAGCAGCGGCCAGTTCGCAACGGCACTCCATATACTTCCTATGCTATATAGCTATGTAGGTCCTATATGCAACTATATATATATATATATATATAATGCGGACGGAGCGCGAGGGGGACGTTCCACTGCGCTTCGGTCATTTCCGCCGTTCCTCGGGGGCTCGTATACGTATATATATATATTCTCAGCTCGGTTGCTGCTGCTGCTGCTGCTGCTGTGTAGCTTTGTAATAACCCTGAGCGAGAGAGCATTATTTTTTGCACTTACACACGAGCTTCGTCCTCGAGCCATGGCTAATTTTTTTTCACTCGACCTTTTGTTTTTGTGTTGCATGTTCCCTCTAAGCTCGATGAGTTCTGTTCGCTCACGAGTCGTCGTCGCTTCGAGGCACTTTTTTTTTTGTCTTGGGCTTTTGCACGCGGAAAGAAAAAGGATGTCTGCTCGCGTCTGGGCGCTACCGATGATCGAACGCTCGAACTCGTCAAGACACTCGTTTTTCGGATATTATTAATGGATAACTGCTGTTTTACATAGCGTTAAAAATAAAACAGACGTAGCAAATGAATGATTTCCAACGATTAGAGAGAAAACACGAGTCGAATTGCGTATACGCTAAGGTGCAGGGGTGGGAGAGGACGAAAAAAAAAAGAACGATTTGACGAGCCTCGACGCGTGTAAAACACGCATACGCACTCTCGAAGCTCGAGATCATTAGTCAGATTCAAGTGGGTACGAAGTATTATAATACACGCTAATTGGCCTTTATATACGGTAATGTTTATCAATCTTGCTCCATCATCTCTCATTTTTCCACTTTGCTTCTTGGGAGCTTCTTGTGTCGGCTGTGCGTCTGTATATATAATACCTTTCAATCTCCCGAAAGGCGAACGTACACACATAATTCATCCGCGCGCAACCTGGATGTTCTCGGAATGCAAAAAGGCGGCAACCGGAAAAACACACGACGCGGAGCTAAATTTTCTGCGTCGATATGAATTTGATCGCGGTATAGAAACAATGAAAGCCAATTAGTATCTCTGATATCGTAATGATCCGCCGACGCCGATGCTTGGGATTCTTGCTCGAACGTTCGAGCTGTCTCGATATAATCTTACGATGCAACGATGAATCTCTATCGGTGAATTCCGTAAATCCTCCGTACGGCCCTCGAAGTAGTGCACTCGACCGAGGTGGTATTCGGAAGAGTGTAGCTCTCTGTCGCTCGCGCTCAAATTTCATTATACCCACCCCCCCCGAAGGACTCAAAGTACATACTTACGAGCACACTAAAATGCAACAGCGCGAATCACGATTCTCCGCGAATACTTGGCATTCCCGAATTCTGTGTACACGTGTATGTATAAATTCATCCATCGGAAATCGCAAGAAATGCCATGAATAATATTGATTGTGCGTATACGAATTTAATTCCCCGCGATGCAGTCGATGCCCAACGTAAATAAAGATTCAACTCTCGCGATATTTTAATCGCATTTGAAAGTAATATTTTGCATTCGGGATCAGAATATATATATTAGACCGGGCCGTTTTGAAAAAAATTTTTTTAATCTTGGGGGCTGAAGGCTCAGCTGAAAGTTCAAGGTTTCAGATGAAAAAAGCCGTGCTCAGGAAGTCAAAAAAGTAACGGGAACAGGTGTCGATATATTTTCAAAGTTTAAAAACGTGGGTCAAAATTTGGAGAAGATTTTAAATTCGAACCAGGCCTGTCAGTTTTTCTGTATGACCAAAATGAATTCACTCAATACATTTTCTTATGTATTTTTTGACGTAGAATCGATTGGTGATACCAGATTAGCGATTACA
>CACVKI010139990.1:0-15666 GCA_902732785.1 Trichogramma evanescens | reverse complement strand
TCTATTCAATCACTGGGTAAACATTGATTATGCCTATTTTACCCAGTGAATGAATGATTTTATGCACTAGCGTGTAATATAAATAGATTTACTAAAAAAAAATGGTTTTAATTAAAATCAAACTGTTGTTGTTAAAAGTGCTGTCACCCAAGAAAAGATGAATGGTTGTTACAAAAAATATTATCACAATATTCATTATTTAATTAATTTAATGTACTAGCCATTCATTTACTGGTGGTCGTTCATTCACTAGTCAGTTGACCCTATATTCACAGTTTAATTTAACATCGTAATTGTCTCTATAAATAGCAGCATAGGTTGCAGAAAGCTGAGCAGATATATCGATATTACGAGGCTTGTATTTTTTTATTCTCGTAATGCATGGGTATACCACAACGCTTGGACGACAATCTAAGAAAAAAACTAATTTTTAAAATCAATAAGCAGCTTTACAATAATAGTAGCTAAGATGTGGAACTTTTTAATGATTTTTCGTAAATGAAACTGAACGTTGAGAGAAACGGTATGGCAAAAAGTACTATGTGTATAACAAAAATTACTATAGGCCATGGAAAAGTTGGACTAGACTTGACATATGAGACTCTTTGCCACAATATATACTAAAAATATTGCTATAATTATATTAATTTTTACCAGCCATTTTATCAAAAATTACTATAACTGTAGTAATATTTAGTATATATTGTGGCAAAAAGTCTCATATGTTAAGTGTAGTCCAACTTTTCCATGGACTATAGTAATTTTTGATATACACATAGTACTTTTTGCAATACCGTTTCTCTCAGTGAAATAAAAGTAAATATTTAAATGAAAATAAATTAATAAATTCCATTTTCTTTTTACTTATCTCGATAGTAATACTGAATATTGAACAAAAAGCTTCCTCTATGAGGAAGCAAAACTTCGGAGATTTGTTGAAGCGTTACCAATGAAACAGAGTTGTATTTCCAAAGTCATAATTAAGGACCCATACATGACTTTTTACGTATTAGAAGAATATTCCCGTCGTATCAATGAAATTTACAATACGTTATTACAACACAATACGCCATTTTACTATACGGAGTGATTAAAAAATTCCATGAAGATTCCATGAGATACTTTTACGGCAGGGTACCCCTTTTATCATATTAATATCATGAATTCTTTACGCTAACACTCCGAAGAAACTTAATAAAACATTTTTTTGTTTTCAATCTACACATTTTTCATTGTTTATTTGGTCACAATAGTTTTTCAATGGTGAATTGTAATTTTGAGTCTTACTTATGTAAGCGCAGAAAAATGTTCGTCCAAACATAATGACATTACGAAATTCTTCTTAGGCTGATAACATGGGAAAAAATCGCATTAAAATAGTCGGCTCTGAAATCTAAGAAGGTGTCTAAGAAGGTGTCATACGAGAGAGAAAAAAAAAAAAAAAATAAAAAATCGGTCCAATTGATCGTTAAAGGGTTAACTGAAAAAGTCACTTGTTTGTGCTGACTTTCAATTTTTTTTCTTTTTATTACATAAGCAGTGCACCACAATAGAAAAGTCTCTCTCTTATTTACCTGGATGGTAGTTGGAAATACAAATTTGTCGGTTATTGAATACCGTAAACCTCGTAGCATAAGTAACTTTCATTTTTGATTGTTATTTCTACCCATGTCGCAATATCATCAGAATGATCATGTAAATACAGCATTGAAATTCATTTGATCGAAAATAACTTGGTCTCCGTCAGAATAATCATTCATTTTGTAAGGAGACTGCATGATGCCCCGGGATTGATCTGGTCTTATACAGTAACTTTGAAACCTCACTCTTCTATATAAAAAAAAGAAAAAAAAATACAGAAAACAAGCGATCAGGAGAGTTTTCAAGCTCAGCGACATAATGGTTGTATCGCGTGGACGCGCGGGTCTCGAGTGAGGATTCTTCTTGGAAAGGTCCAGCATTTTTCGGGTGCGCCGATCCGATTCAAGCCTCTTACTTCTTTTCTTTGTGTTTCGTCTTCGATGCTTTTTTCTTTCCTTTTTGTTCAATGTCGGTAGCTTTTTATACTCTCAATGCACGAAAATGAAAGGATTTCTCGCTGAAAATTTTTTCTGAACATAGAACTCGACGACTCGTTCTCGATGTCAACTGAATTTTTCATCAAGTACTGTCTCGACGATACGATAAGACGCTTGAACAAAAAAGCCTTAGAATTAAGGACCACAACTCAACACGTTCATATACTTTGATATCGATCCACAATAATTAGCGCGCAAATAACCATATAGAAATATACTGTAGAAAATAAATGCAAAAAATATGCATGTTTTATTCGACATTTTTGAAAGTAAAAAAATGTATGCAACTGAGACTATAAAAATGTTTATGAGTAAGTAATCAACTCGTTTTACAGCCATTTTAAACTTATAAGTTATTCGAATGATTGCTCAAAAACTTCAGCTCGTTTCATGGTAGAATCGTAAAATATCGGTTGATTCCTATTTCCAAGTGGTTGAATTTTTGTATTTTATGTTGCTGTCTTACAATACAGTAAACTTGGAGTAACTATTTGTCTGTACTTAAAAATACTTTTCATTTCAACCGAATAAACTTTTTAATCTGATAGTTAATTACAAGAATCCTTTTACCAAGTGCGCGGGCTAGATTTATTTTTATCTTTTTATAAAAGTGCACGAATAAAAATTAAACAATATTACAGTACACATTGTTTGCTACGTGAAAAATGTCTCTGTCATTAAATGGTTTAATTGCGCAGCTAAGAGATCGACTGTGGCAATAAAGCTCGCGAGTTTCAATCGCAGCCAATTCTCTTTAACGACTTTTTAATAAAGGAAATTTTAAAGCTTTGTATTTGTTCAAAGAGCGGAAATTGACGTCACAGTAGTTATATATCCATGTATTATGCGCGTGGCAGACATGGCTGAATTCTCTGTATACATTGCCAGGCATGGAACTTCATCCTTTTTTTTTATTTGCCCAGTGTCTCTCGGTGCAAGCGCTGGTAGCGGCAATGCAATATCACATCGGAAATGGTAATTATTCAACCTCTAACGACTTAGAGTAAATTTTCTACAACCCTCTTATCGTTACCGTAATTCATTCAAAATATCCTGTTAGAATATAAATTATTCCATCGATCTCAATTACTTTTGCTTCGATTGTTGCAAGAAAACTTGAAAAAAACTCGGTTCAATGATTTACATTGTAAAAAGACGACAATTTTTTGAATTACTAATAAGATGCGCTTCAACATTGTTGAAGCAATGATGTATTAAATTAACCATTCTTACATTCGTACGAGAAATATTCGTTCATTTTTTTTACACTTGAGTTTCCAGCTATAATCAAGTTTGAACAGACTCAGGGTTTATATATACACACATATATATTTGAGAGAATAATAGACAAAGAGCACTATATAGCGCACGCGGGAAGATGAAAATAACGACTGGTGCACGGCGGGAAGTTTGTTCACGACAGACGCTGTCTCTCTCTCTCTCTCTCTCTCTCTCTCTCTCTCTCTCTCTCTCTCTCTCTCTCTCGTTCGCTCGGTTGAGTTTGAAATTCTTGCGGATAACATGGCCGGAAAAAAGTGGAGTCCCTTTAGGAAAGCCGAGGCTGCTCTTCTTTTTGCTTGCCCTCCCCTCCCTTTGTGCCAATCTCTATTTGCACTCAATCGAGTTTGATTAACGAAGGTGCCGATCGATTCCTCCACCTCCTCTTTCTATCGCTTATAGTACGACGACTAATTGCTCGACTCAGCCATTATTTTTGGATTAGCTATATACGATCGCTCGAAAATATATATGCAGCTTCTCTTTAGCAGTATAGAGTACCGATAGACATTTACTTCGTGGCGTAATGCTGCGGTGATTATTCGAAGTGTGCGTATTTATACATAATACATGGGAAGCAGACGAAGTCACAGCAGATGAATTTGGCCAAAAAGTTTCCTCTGTACGTGCAGTCATACGTATTAAATTGGATTACGAGCGCATTAGTCGCACTGATTTTTATGTTTATGGGAGCATTGTCGTCGGAAAAAACTACCCCGAGCTCTTTTGCGCACATACATGTCTCTTTTTCAACTACAGTCCATTTAAATGCATTTTTTATCCCGAAGGTTTTATTGTTTTGTTTGCGCCTGCACACGCGCGTCCAGCAGTGTGTCCGATTAAATTTACCGTTAGGCTACAGCTATATATAAACACACACTCACACACATACATATATCCACACACATACACATACGTTGTGGCTATGCAGCAATTGAATACTAGATTGTTGATTCGTTCCACGGAGCTGCATAGCAATGCTCGTTTATTCAATTTGACAGCTGGTAATACGATGAGTTTTGGTCAACGGCTAATTTCATTTCTATCTGTCCTGTACTAAGAGCTCGATCACGCTATTCAATATTTATTACGATTTATACTTAGACAAGAGCTTATATTGTTAAATTTTTTGTTGAACTTTTCGTACTAAATAGAGTCGCTCATTGTTTCGTTTTAAATTATGATTTCTTGGTTTAAAAATACTGTAAACTGATACATTTCATCTAAATGAACATACATTTTAAATAAAGTTCCAATTCTGACACGATTAGATAAAAACAATTATTTTCATTATTTATAAATGCAAGTTCTATATCTCAGGTTTTATGACTTTTTATAATATAAATTCTATACTTCTTTATAAAAGATTACTCATGACACTGTTCGAATTTTGTCTTTTGCATAATAATGTAAAATTTTATTCATGCACTTATATACGCGCATAATATTACAATGTAAAGCAAATTGCTTTAATTTGATTAGCTTTATAGTGTTTCAAGAAACTCTTGTATACGTTCATAATATTCATTATTACAGTGCCTTCTAGAATCATGTATGCTTTTATCTTTCTGTAAAGTACACGGTAAAAGATGATGATTCGATTAAAATGTATGCACATGTAACGCTTATTAGAAGCTTGAAAAGTGATGCAATTAGTTATATATACGTAAAATTATAATTTTTATGATTTTATTATTTATATTTTAATACGCTCATTGACGGGTATTGAATTACTACATAGAGTCAGGTATCCACGCCGTCTAGAGTCTGAGACTGTCAAGAAAATCTATACACAGACCCTCGCTTATACGCGTACGATAACCAACGTAACTGACACCATCTTAGTGGTAGATGCTAAAAGCTCGAGATATTGTAGAAGGACAGACGACACCGGCGACGTAAAGGCTAATTGCTCAAAGGCATGAAAGTTACTGTACGTTATAAAACATATTTAAAAAAAAAAGTTAGTTTGAAAATACTTGCCGCTATTATAACTTCGATTTTCATCAAAGTTGCGCGATGGCTCAATCATTTCATAGCTATTTTCAAATTTAATCATTGGTGCGTTCATATTAATATTTTATTAATTATTAAGAAAATTACTTTTTACGTGCTGTAGTTTCAAACTATATCCCATAATATCATCGAATAGAATGCGGGTAATTGTTCTACAACTTTATACGTGTAAAAATCAAATTTTACATGAAAACTTGGATAAGCTAGTTCAGATATTCTCCGATTGAATCTAAGTCACGGTAGTATTCTTGATAATATAACTCATTGTGGCTCTTCTGCGCTCGCTTTTCAGCAATAAAATGTTGAAACACACAAATGCATATGACTTTGCTTTTGTCTCGCACGTACATATACCTTGGCTTTAATGCAGTTGTAGAACTACAATCTAGTGCCACAAGTACATTTCCGTTCAAATCAACATACGTATTTAAATGGAAACCGTTTCTGTTTCTACACTTTGTTATTTAAACGACGTACATATGTGTATTTTATTCGAGTTCTCGATTCGCGTTGATATGGTCGATGCACAAAGTAATCTTATAACATTTAAGACTTGCAAGATTGAAAATTAGTGGGTAATTTATGTCAGTTAAAATTATAAAAAATATTTCATTATGACATATTAACAACAAGTTATTAAATTACAGAGAAATTTCAATTGATACCCTGATAGGATTTAAAACTTATCAGTATGTATAAGCCAAACATGTGTATAAATATGGTACTCCATTGTAATCATAATTCGATCAATTTGATTGATAATAATGGGGTCAATATACTATGCGAGATAAGCATGATTGCACGTAATTCTCAAGGGAGCCATACTTCGTCAATAGAACAATAACATGTTTGTCATATTTACCAAATCGCAAGAGAATTCATGTAACATAAATCATTAGTAATAAATCACCTTGAATATCTTTTTTCGGGCGAGAAAATTCCGAAGAAATTTGAAATGTTAGAAGTAGTTTCTAAAAATGTTACGAAATTGAGAAACCCAAAAAGTGCATAATTTAATTTCAATTAGTACGTTAGCAGCAACGTCAGAAGGTCTTAAAAGCGCAAAATTGAGCTTCCCCTTCTTCCCTTTCGAACTGTAAATATTTGATAAATTTTTGGCTCGATATAATGGACTCGGAGTAGAAGGTGTATGTAGCGTCGATGCATCGTAGCCATGACGACGACAAACGCACTCGAGTGCGGAATACGAATATGCTCAGAGCGCGCGTGTGTTTGTGTACGTGTGTGTGTGTGTGTGTGCACGAGCTTCGGGCCGAGCGAGGCGTTACGCTTGTACTTTAATCGTCAGACTACGGGATAGGTTATGAACCACTAGCACTATTGGCGTTCATCTGCTTGTGCAACGATATTTAGTTATGCTGTTGAGCGACCGCAAATCAAGCTTTTGGATCGGCATCATTTCAATGCTTTCGATGCTAACCGGGGGCTAGAGTCAGTAATCCAATTTATCCTGAACAGGTATGAAAGTCAAATGTTTGTTTACATTGTTGATAACTCCTTGGTTATCACTTAAGAATGCGCGTCTAACAACCATCGAAACAATATGCAACGCAGCAATTAAAGTACTCGGCTCCGTACTTGTGATTCTCGCCTAGTAAATAGATTTCAGGATCAAAAGTAGTTGATCAATTTTGACAAAGTAACAAAAGTATCCTTCGAGTTGACCCACGTAAATAGAGAGCCTCGATAATAGTAATAAAACAAAAATCAAATCACCCACTCAACTACATAATCGTCCTTTACGAGGCTCTTGGCCATCACTACGGCGACATAACTCCTCGAAACGGTACACGTATTTACGTGCTCAAGATCATTAATCGCCACCTTTGAACAGTGCGGATTTATGCCGGTGTATGTGTGCGGCTGTATGTATGTATACGCTGGAGCCCTTAAAGCACCTTTACTAGTCGCCCGCCCAACCCATACCGCTATGACAAAGCTTCGCGCGACTCTATATCTATATACGTGCGCTATAGACGGAGAAAGAGAAGGAAAAAGGAGGTCGTGCAGCACCATGAGTCCATTAACTTGCGCTTCCTCTGCGTTATGCTTCTTCTGGCGCTACTATTTCATTTTCGCACTCTATATATGCGCTTTTATAAATACACCCTTTCATACCTGTGAGAGGCGTCGATTTTTCGAGTTATATACTCAGAATTCATTTTCCCCTTTTTTTGGACTCTGAACTTCCAGAGCTCAACAAAGTATATAGATTAAACGTCTGCGTAAAGCATTGCACGACACTTTAATTTGAAAATTCAAAACTCACACTGTAATAGAATGTAGCGAGCTATATTAGAACCAAGTCTACGACAAATTACTGAGATATTCTAGGAGTATTTCTACTCTAAGCAGTAACTAAAATTACGATTTTTGCAAGAATTTTACAAATTGCAAATTCCCGTGTAGTTTAAAAAGTATTTTATGCTTTTATTTCTTCAAGTGTTTTTTGGCATTTACTCATAGCAATGTCGATTAGCTACCTGTGCCAGGCGCCGCCTTTTTATCCAATGAAACATAAATGAGTTCCTCCGAGGTCTTTTTTTCCCGATGGAACCCTTATAGCCATTCAACGTCAACATAGTGCCTCGTGATTTTTTTACCAGTCAAAAGGAGCTATAGCGAGTCACGAACTACCACAGAGTTTTCCTTTTAGCTTTTCACCTCGCAAAGGAGAAAACGTACTCTCTTGATGGCTGCAAATCAAAGGAGCTTATTCGTTAGATAGGCAAAATGGGATGCTCCAGCATTTGAGCAAACTCGCGCGAGATATTTCGCAAAAATACACAGTCGGATATATACGTATATATTATTATATGTATATAACAAAGGACTCCTGGCTGCCTTTCATTGCCGCATGAACAAGCGCACTTCCCCTTATTGCCTTGTATCTTGGAGTTAAGATGGGGAAAAATAGAAAGATCAGAGAGATAGAGAGAGAGAGAGAGAGACTTGTAGTTTTAAGCTTTTAAGTATTTCAACTTAAGCAAGAGAAGAGCAGGAATACGTAGCTGCCTTCGCTGTTGCCGTCGAGTCATTTACTTATACATAACGATTTATGGATTAATACAAAAGAGAACAATTTTATATTATGGCCAATTTCAAATTTTTTACTAGCAAGCATGTTTTCATGCACACCGATGCGAATGCGAAGTATTAAAACATTATAACATTATTAAATCATTATAAAATAACTTTATTTAATAATAATCATAATTCTGCCAAGATTCCAAGTTTTCGCCAAAATTTGATAATAATTGCATGAAATGTGCATCATTAGCAAAGGGTAGCTTTCGCGTACGCTATCGATGCTGAATAGACAGGCTCAAAAACAATATACAAAGTAAATTCAATATAGTTTTACGTTTAAAGAAATTATAATTTTTCTAAAATCCACATTTTTTCACCCCATTCAGTCAAACCGCTCAAACCGTTTATTAGAATATCGATGAAACGAAAGGTATTTCAAAAGCCTCGAAGGAAAAGTCAGTATGACTTCGTTTTTTTCAGCATAATAAGTTTAATTTTAATTGCACATACAACAGATGAAATAATTCATGAACAATAAATTTAAAAAATGCGAATTAGATAAATATATTAAAAATACGAAGAATCGTACAATCCTACATAATTTACAAACGAGCTTATGCATTATAGTTCCTAGAGTTAATGAGCGATTCACCTAGTTAAATTTTTATTCATGAATTTTCAAATACAAATAATGTATTTCAGTTAAATATTTATCTGGTAGGATTAAAAATTGACAAAAATAAATTATAACTAAATAACTTAGTTAGGCAAGCAGAACAGTAAATTAGTTTCACTGCAGTACTAATATGATTACAGAAGCTCATCATGATTCCTTTGGATTATTTTTTGAACATTTATTGAGATGAGTTTTTCATGAATCTTAAAACTACATACTTTTGTTATATGTTGTTCTAGTTATTTACCAAAAACATGGCCAACGCGAGGTGTTGCGTATCGTATGGACGTCGTCGAAGTAATGGATGTGGCTCAAGTGCAAAACCTCCGAGCAAGCCTGCAACTTACATCTCGCTATTCGGACTGGACAAAGCTTCGGAAGTAGCGGAGAGAGTCGCCACGTCTGAGCGTGAACTTGCACAGTTTATGGCCTTTGAACAGGTTAACCGACTCAGGGAGAAAAAAGTCATCGCACGAAATATTAAGGAGCGAGTGAAATTGGGTAAATTACTCAAGTATTTATGAAATTGGATAGTAAATGCACGTGTAAACTGTCGAACACGCACCGTCGTTTTATTAAAGAAAACGTAAAACACGGCTTTTTGTTTTATATTAATTTTCCTCGTATGCAGCAAATACGCGCATTCTTGAATTCTATATTATAAACCTCTTTTATATTACCATTGTTATGGGTTATAAGATAAAAAGCTGTGCTAATAGACAGTAGAGAGTTTTATCTTCCTACAAGCCTAATTAGTTCCCTTTTTTATTCCATTGAAAGTAGAGAAAATTTCAACAATGTGACTTTCATTCATCAAGTAGTTTGTTTCACGTTTTTGAACATAGGTTTACGTAGCATTAGAATTTTCAGTAAAAATTAATTGACCCTAGGTAAAATTCAAGCTTTCCATTTTTCGTTTATTCAACGTTTTTCATGAATTTTTTTTTCAATTTCTATGTTTAAAATACTTGACCTGCATTTCCTAGTTACCACAGATAAGTACTTGCTTGATTGTTTAAGAGAAAATCTGAAACCCAAACAGAGTTAATATTTTTATCACTCCACTTACGCGGAACGGTCAGAAACAGTATATACACTCTAATGATTATATCAAAAGCTCAAACTTTGTTTGCTGAGTTATCTCTACAGATATATACTGCGAATTTGTCGACATGTACGAAGTATGAGTTATCTGCCTCAGCTTAGGCTGTGTCAGTATAATACACGTAAAGGGAAATAAACATCTCGACTCTCCTCGGCTCAACAATCGGATAACTGCCTCTGCCAATTTTCCAACAATAAACGGGTAACGTTGAAATCCACCGAATTCACACAGGCTATCCTGTGTATACAAATTATTAACTTCAGGACCTAAATGTCGTAAACAGCAAATCACTTACTTAGCTGGACAAGGTTAAAAAAAAATAATTTGAATGCATTTCCTACATTCACAACGTTTATTGTTAACCTTGTCAATTATTTTCATTAAAAACTCAAAATTAGTCCCATTGTGTGAACTAAAGACATGCTTGGGTGATGAATTTTTACAACCATTTTATGAAGTATGTTTTCTCTGGCGTATTCAAAAGCAGTCGTGCATGTTAATAGTAAATATAAAGTAAAGCTTGGCAGTGCGTTGCACTTATGAGTTTTCCACCGCCCGTATAATAACAACAATAATATGCAATGGCATTCATTAAAGCTTTGTAAGGATAGAAGTAGGCAGGGTGCAAAATTACTCGTAACAACAAGAGGATACTTAGCACTTTGAATTTAATTTGCTCTGTGTGTTACATGAACCTATTATGCTGCGAATAAACATAACATGTATCGCTTGTAAATGACAGTAATGATATGGAATTGCATCCACTTTTCAAAAGTCTGTTAAAATTGTGTAAATGGGTCAAACGGATTTTTTTATCTAAGATTTTGTTCCTCTTTAATAATGGTATTTTAACGGTTAAACAGCAAATAATTCAAAAATAAACAAACGCAAAAACAAGCAAATCTATAATGATAAAAGCAGATATAATGATAGAAAATAAATTCATAAATTAAATATATTTTTCAATATTAATTTTTATTTTTACTGATTATGAGTCAAATTTTGAATGTAATTTTTAAAAAAATATTGTTCCCGTGGACAAAATGCTATCTATTTCAAATTCAACCCATAGCTTCAATAAAAACTTTTTATATAAAGGTTTGGAAGCTTACGAGGAAGATATCGAGGAACGTCGAGATCGCTTGCGCGAACTATTACTCCGGGAAGAAGCAGAACAGACACGAGAATTAGTCGATCTATTTCGCCTGAAAGAGAAGCAACGAATTGCCGAGTTGGCTGAAAAAGCAGCCGCAGAAGAGCGAGAACGCGAGCAAGCTCGACAGGCGTTACTGAAAGAGAAAAAACTTCAACGATACGTCGAGAGCAGTCAAGAAGTGCGAAAAGGTCGTAGTCAGGCTTGGTTGGAAGATGCCAAACGTATCAATCTTGTGCAAATTGACGAGACTGCAAAAATACGAAGGTCAGTTATAATTCAGCGCGATAACCATAATAATAATAATAATCTCTGGATTAGCTGCCAAGAATAACTTTCGCTATTAAGTTCTTTTTATGATAAAAAGTTTTTTATTGCGACTGTTAAGTAACATTTCAAATTAACTCTCGTTTGAACTGTTGTGAGACTTTTTGATATTGATTTATTAATTTTTAACACGAACGTAGTGGAGTTTGTAATTTGCGTCATAAACCGTATCTTACAGTAAACTGTAAAGTACAACCTGAGCGCAGCTTCAAGTTTTGTACTGGCTTATTATGTGCACGGCTGTAAAAGTAATAGGGCTCTCGAGGCTCAAACAATTGAAGAATGTTTTATCACGTGAAACCTCTCAGAACTTAATATTAAAACTTTTGCTGTACATTCATATACGCGCACAATCAAAGGAACGGAAATTTTTTTTACAAAATCGGTCATACCTACCAATGTTTTTCCAATTGGTTCGAACAATTGGTCCGCAAAAGTTGTCTTTTTAAAATTCACCTACTCGATCATTTCTTGAACTCGAAATACCATTTTATTTTTCAAAGAGTTTTAACAAGCAAAGTTTTGTAATAGGATAGAACAAATCTCAATCGTTCAGGGGAAATTTCCAAGTAACGATGCACTTCTGGCAATTCAAGTTTTTTCTTTGAAAAATATTAAATTCACGTACTTAAGCATTTGAAAAATTGGCACGTGAGCTTTCAGAAATGACGCATCCAATTTTTTGCATCCCGTAAGATAAAATATAAATTTAACGCGTAACTTGTTTGATTTCAGACTCAAACGAAACGAAAATCAGTACTGGCATACACTGGAAGAAAGTCTCAGAACGGTAGCGCTCGAGCAAGACGCAAAAAACGCTGCGAAAAAGCAAGAATATACCCGTCAAGTAACCGAAGAACTAAAGCGCCAAATGGAGCAAGCACGGAAAATGAAATCTCTTAAGAGTGGACTTCTTGCCTCGGAAGAAACACCGCCGTTTTATCAAAGACAGGGAGACAAGAGCACGGAGGAATTAAAAAACCGTGAACAGAAGCTAAAGATGCGCGAGGATCTGGACAAACAATTGGCCGAAGCGAAGCGTAAGCTAGAGGCTCAACTCCATCAAGAGGAGGTGCTCGAACGTTACGAAGCTAGCTTCGGTGAAATCAAACCAAGCGTCGATAAAGAGACTAGTCGACGAGAGATGCTGGCTTACATGCAAGATTTACAGGTAAAATTAAAGATTTTCGAATTTTTAAAATAACAATATTTTTTTCAGAAAACATTGTAAATGTGTAATATGCAATTTTCGTCCGAATGCGCTTTATTGAATGTGTCTTTTTTCCTCGCTTTTTGCAAACTCACCTTTAAACAGAAAAGTTTAAATATAGGCGAGGATTCGAAATTTTACCATAGAAAGCTGGATTCGCATTACAGAGTCGACAACTGCACGTACCGGATATCGAGCGATATGTAGGTAGAGCGGCGGTGTCAAAGCTGCACCAATACCTCGAGCTTTTATCGCTATGTGTATACGCATGTATAGAACACCCTTGACATATAGAGTTGAGGCGAAGTGTAAAGAACGACGAATAGAAGAAAGTAAAACGAGAGAGAGAGAGAGAGAGAAAGAGAGAGAGAGAGAGAGAGAGAGAGAGAGTATAGAGGAGAGGTGATGCAACGGAAATCAAACTGATTCGCGTTGGCTAAAGTGAGAGCTTTGAAGCAGTCATGGATTCGGAAAGCTCAGATTTCACCTTTTTTAGTTTACCATCTCACTCTAACACCACTCTGAATTCCACGCTTAGCTATAAAAAAATTTATTTTCATCCTAAGCGTTATTTCTGTTGGCATGATTTCTCGTATTTTTCAGGGTACCCGAAGAGTCGCTCATACCTTTCATATACATTTTTTTCAAACTATACCCAGTAACAAGAGGGGAAAAACATTCTGCATGAAAATTCGTATTTATATATTATTGTGCATTATATACATGACATTTGTGAGTGATTTTTGTTGTGGAAATTTATTTCATATGCATTATTAAGATTAAATTTTGTCTCGTGCACTTTGTGTCAAAACCGTCTAAAATGATATATATCCGAGAGGTAATAGAATTGAGATGTATACAGTTTTATAGTTGCACAGAATAGCAATACAAATACGAGTGTATAACGAAAACATATTTGAGTTCTCTGAAATGCAAATATTCATATTGTACTATATTTAATCAAACCGTTAGTTTTCATTGAATGTTCAATCTTTTTATGGGTACTTTTTTTATAGATTCCATGACCAATCATAAATAGAACTATAATGCAACTTAAATCACTTCTTATAACTTTATTAAAATGAAGAATACCGACAAATAGGTAATTAGTTAAGGAAGAAAATCGATATAAATCTATGTTTTGCTATTATGCGTTAGTGATTCACTGATTATTGAATAGTTCATATTTCTATATAGAAATCTTTTCATTTACACTTAATGAGTAGATCACATAAAACAGGAATTATAAATAAACAAAAATTCACACAACTCTAATAAGAGCTAAATTTTTAGATTGATAAAGTAAACTTTGTAGTTGTCCCAAATGAATATTAAACGATTCAAATATATAAATGTACTTGCAATAGAATATATGAAAAAAATATAAAAATAAAATTTTTTTCATTTTGCTCTCATGAACTCATTTTTTTTAAAATTCGGCTAATATTCCGTTCCCATCGTAGTCCCATAATTTTGAATAATTTTACATGTATGTAAAAAACAGTTTATATTCAATCAGTTCATAAAGTAATGTCAGGTAAACCCTAGGAATTAATTCAATACCACCAAACCGTGGTAAACTTTTACCGTTATGAATAGTATTATTTTGTTGTAATTAAAAGTTTTAAATGAAGTTTTAAATACAATCTGAGCCATGATGTTATCAAAACTATATTCAAAACACTTGATTTTCGATTTATTATTTAAATTTTCAAATATTGCGTTCACAAAAGTTTATTAACAATTGATTACTGGTTCCATAATTTCTTTTCAGGAATTTCGTAAGATCATATCACAACGAGATGTTGAAGTTGAGAACTGTATTAAACAATTGTCAATTGAAGCCGATAATCAACGCATCGAAAAAGCGCGTCGCAAAAAGGAAGAAGAAGCTATGAAGAATCAAGAACTTGCTGCTACATGGAAATGTCAGCTAGAAGAAAAACTAAAAAAAGAGCAGCTTGAAAAACAAATTATTCGTTCAGAAGGGAAAGGTAAGTTACATTGAGTTCATTATTGTTTAATTGTAAACTCCTATGAGCTTGAAACACCACCAAAATCATTCGTAAATGTCTGACCAAGGATGATTTATACTACTGAAAACCCGATAAGATTACTCATGATTGATATTACAAGGCTCTGATAGCGTGTACATTAACAGTACAATATCGTGTAATTTGTTGCTCAGCATATGCATAGAACATGAGTATTTATAATAAAGCAAACTACTACTATACCAAGGCCTGGCGTAAAATCTATCTATAAATATTAAATGTTGAAGCCACAGCGGGTGAATTAGCGTAACATAAATGAGCCAATGGCGTACTTATATCGCTCATTCCAGCCGCATATATACGTCCAATTGCTCATTTATTCCGAGTTAAGTCAGTAATTTTCAAGGTCTGCCACTGTACTGCGCATGCACACACACACACACACACACACACACACACACACACACACACATATATATACATACACACTAGACCGGGCCGTTTTGAAAAAAATTTTTTTAATCTTGGGGGCTGAAGGCTCAGCTGAAAGTTCAAGGTTTCAGATGAAAAAAGCCGTGCTCAGGAAGTCAAAAAAGTAACGGGAACAGGTGTCGATATATTTTCAAAGTTTAAAAACGTGGGTCAAAATTTGGAGAAGATTTTAAATTCGAACCAGGCCTGTCAGTTTTTCTGTATGACCAAAATGAATTCACTCAATACATTTTCTTATGTATTTTTTGACGTAGAATCGATTGGTGATACCAGATTAGCGATTACA